>BHEV01001701.1:0-20891 GCA_004319985.1 Emydocephalus ijimae | reverse complement strand
GCAGTAGCTCTTTTATAGAGCTTGCTGCCGTTAAACAACCAATGAACTGAGTCCATCGCTTCCACAAGCGTCCAATCAGGGACTTCTGTTAACAGCCAATCAGACTGGCCAAAACTGACCAATCACGACTCGCTATTCACGGGCCAATGAGAATTGCAGGATTACAAGCCTGTTGTAAGACAAAGCTTTTTCGGTTGTATCGCTGTGATGGTTTAATCCATAACACCCCTCCCCCCTTGGTTCCGTCTGAGGGGTAGAGTGACGTATTCTCGCAGATAGGCAGGCCACTTCACCTGTCTGCTCGATCTGCACTGTTCCACCGGGTTTTGTTCTGGTTCTGGTTCTGGTTCTGGTTCTGGCTCCGGTGGGCTATCCACTGGGCTGGATAGCGAAGACTATAGTTCCGGGCTGTCTTCTGGGTTCCCTGGATCCACCTCCGTCACGGTGTTGTCACCTGGCAAGGCTGCTCTCTGGTCCGGTTCTCCCTCGGATGGTGAGTATCCCCTGGGCTGTTGGGTTTTGATTTCTTCTTCGTCCTCCTCCATGTTCCTTCCCCCCCCCCAGATGGAGGTTCCGGCGCTAATCGGGAATGGAGTTGGTCTATGTGGCGTTTCCACATCTTACCATCTTCAGTTTGTAGATGATAGGATCGGGGTCCCGTAAGTTGTGTTATCGTAGCGGGGACCCACAATGGGTCGCCCAAGAAGTTTTTCGTAAACACGAGGTCACCTTCCTGGAATGCCCGACACTTACTGCTGGATCCTGGGGTTGTTCTGTCATGTAGTTTGGGTGGAGGCAATCAAGATGTGAGCGAAGTTTCCGGCCCATCAGGAGTTCTGCTGGGGTTTTGTTCGTGGTGCTGTTTGGGGTTATGTGTTGGATAAATAGCATTCGGTTTATTTTGTCGTCAATGTCACCATGGTCCATATTATGCAGGGTCTGTTTTACAAATTGAACCATTCGCTCAGCCCTACCATTGGCTGCAGGGTGAGCTGGCGATGTTAAAGCATGGCGGATGCCCCGATCTGCCAGGTATTGTTCGAATGGCAGAGCAGTGAATTGGGGGCCGTTATCTGAGACAAGGACATCAGGAAGTCCGTGGGTAGCAAATAGTTTATTCAGTTTTTTAGTGACTGCATCTGTGGTGGTGCTTTTCATTTTTTGGACTTCAAGCCAGTTTGAATAGGCATCCACCGTTACAAGGAAAGTGTGTCCTCTTGTGGGTCCCACAAAATCGATGTGGATATGGGACCACGGACCTCGAGGCGTTTCCCACTGAGTTGGGGGAGTCTTTGGAGGAGCGGTGTGAGTCTCCTGGCATTTACTGCATTTTGCTACCCACGTTTCTATTTGTCTATCTAAACCAGGCCACCATGCGTAACTCCTGGCCAATGGCTTCATGCGCACGATGCCTGGATGTCCCTCATGCAGCATTTTCAATACCTTATATTGTAACTTCTCCAGGACTATGACTCTGTCTCCCCATACTATGCAACCCTTCTGGGAGAACAGTTCCGTTTGACAATTTTTAAATGGCTTGAACATGTCATCAGTTTTACTAATCGGCCAACCGCGTTCTACCCAGCTGAGGACTCGTGCCAAAACAGGGTCCTTTTTAGTCTCTCAGGCTCTGTCTTGAGCAGTTAATGGCGGCGGTTTGAGGGTTTCTATTTGTAGTACGGTAACGGTTGGAGCAGGGTCTTCTATAATGACTGGTAGTGGCGAGCGGCTCAAAGCGTCAGCGTGGGGAATGGTTTTCCCCGGGCGATTTTGTAATTGGTAATCGTAGGCGGCTAAAAGTTCTGACCAACGTGTCATTCTTGGTGATAAGATATGGGGAGTTTGTTTGTTTCCCGCCAAAATCCCAAGTAGCGGCTTGTGGTCTGTAATTATGGTAAAGGGTCGACCATATACACATTCATGGAAGCGTTTAATTGCGGATACAATAGCGAGGGCCTCTTTATCAAGTTNAAAAGAACGCAATGGGTGCCTCATTTCCATTTGGGAGGACATGGCTTAAGATGGCTCCTACTCCAAATGGTGAGGCATCACAGGTAACCGTTAAAGGGAGAGTCTCGTTGTACTGCATTAATACAGCATCGGAGGTTAAAAGGTCTTTTATCTCTTTGAGCGCTATCTCTTCACGCCGTCCCCAAACCCAAGGAGCCTTTTTATCGAGAAATCTATGTAGGGGTTCGGCTACGGTTGCCTTCTGGGGCAAGAAAATGTTATAAAAGTTAATGAGTCCCAGGAAGGCTTGAAGGTCTGTCTTATTCCTAGGTCTCGGGGCATTTTTGATTGCGGTCAGTTTTTTTTCGGTGGGGTGGATTCCCTGTCTGTCGAGAAGGTATCNGTCGTCAAAATAAGGCACAATGACTTTTATGCCTTGTAATAGTCTCTCCATTAAACTTTGGAAAATGCCCGGCGCCACGCTTACTCCGAATTGGAGTCTATTGCACTTAAAAGTGCCTCTATGTGTAACTATTATCTGGGCTTCTGCAGTTGCTGCATCCACAGGGAGTTGCTGATATGCCTGAGCTAAGTCCAATTTCGGAAATATTTTTCCGCCACCCAGGGAATGAAGAAGGTGTTGAACCACCGGTACTGGATAAGTGCTCTATTGAAGAGCATGATTTAGGGAGGCCCGATAGTTCCCGCAAATTCTTAACGAACCATCTGGCTTCATGGGCGTTACTATCGGGGTTTCCCAA
This sequence comes from Emydocephalus ijimae, assembly GCA_004319985.1. Classification (NCBI taxonomy): domain Eukaryota; kingdom Metazoa; phylum Chordata; class Lepidosauria; order Squamata; family Elapidae; genus Emydocephalus; species Emydocephalus ijimae. Next base: position 18,180 of record BHEV01001701.1, on the reverse strand, counting down.
TGGGCATGGTCAATCAGTTCCAATACGCCCTGGGCTATCAGTTTATCTAGCTGCTCATCGATTTTAGGTTTTAAGGCAAAAGGTACTTGATGGGGTTTAAGCTGAATGGGAGCTACATCAGGGTTGAGATTATACGATATAGGGGTCCCCTTGTACTTGCCTAATGTTCCTGTGAACACGTCCTGGAATTCCTGAATGAGAGTCTCTTCCCAGTCGTCATTTCTGGTATGATGTATGCCGGCTAGTTCAATTCCGAGTGGAGCGAACCACTGTAGTCCTAACAAGCTGGGTTGCTCACGATCGATGACAGTTAGGGGAAGTGTTGCTGTGTGGTCCTTGAATGATACTTGGACGTTGCTGGAACCGACAACTGGGATTCTGTCTCCCTGATAGTCTTTCAGGATGATTCGCTGCATGCTGAGGTCTTGGCGGGAGATGGCAGGGATCAGTTGCTTGAGGGTTTTCCAGGATACGATCGACAAGGACAATCCCGAATCGACTTCCATCACACATGGTTGATTCTCAATAGTGACCTTCACTCATATTTTCCTTGCATCGAGCGATGAAGCGTGGCCGATGATAATGGTTTGGTAGGCCTCTTCTTGTCTCGTTGAAAAGGCAGGTGCTTGGTTTCTGTAGTAGTAGTGGTTGTTCCATTGGTGGTTCAGACAGTCCCGGTTCTCAGGAGGTTTGCTTATCTCCCAATGGAGGTTGTTCTCCTTTCGGCTGGAACTGAACTCTTGTCTGCTTCTGCATACCTTTGCGACGTGGCCTTTTTTTCCGCAGTTACGGCAGAGTGCGTCAAGGAATTTGCAGTCCGATCGCGGGTGGTTTGCCCCGCAACCCGCACATTGGCGCGGACGTCGCTGGTTCCTTTGCTCTCATTCCGAGCAGAGCCGGTTGACCTCCTCTTCATCACTGTCTGAGGATGACTCGAGGTCTTCGTGGTGGGTAGCGGTAGCGTGCTTCTCAGTGGCGAGTGGTGCCTCTCGGCAAGTTGGCGAAGCGGTGCATTCGCTCGGTGCATCCGAGCAGCTGACTTCCTGGTTGCTTCTGCTGCAGTAGCATCGGCGATGACATCTGTAAGGCTGATGTCGCCTTTCGCCATCAGCTTACTCTGCACGTGTGGTGCATTTAATCCCAGAACTATTCGGTCTCTTAGGGCTTCCTCTAATTTTGCAAAACCACAAAGGCTTCCTAGGTTCCGGAGGTCAGCTACGAAATTACCAACGCTCTCATCCTTCCGTTGGTGCCTCTAGTAAAATCTGTGTCTTCGTATCAGTGTAGGTACTGTGGGTGCGTAATGGGCCTTGAGGATTGGAGCGAGGGTGTCCCAATCCATGGTCTTCATTTCTGCCAGTTTTGCTAGTGCTTTAGCCATTTTAAAAATGGCGGGGACGCAATGAGTCAGGAACACTGCTCGTTTCTTGCCAGACGTAGCATCTTTTAAGTTGTTGGTCTCCAGGAACATCTGGAAACGGTCTATATACGAGTCCCAGTCTTCGGTTGCTGGGTCGAATGGAGCGGGTGGTATGGAGCCACTAGTCATCTTGCCCTCTGTTTCATGTGCTCTTTCGCCACGTGCTCTTTCTTTGTCTGATATGTCCTAGTCAGCTCTATCGTCTCCGGATCCCACCCTCGTCGCCAGTGTTATGTCCTGGGCATGGGCGTAAGAACGGAGATGAGACACCAGACTGTGACTTCAACTCTTTATTAAACAAGAAAGACTGGAGCACCAAACCTGGGCAGCAGTAGCTCTTTTATAGAGCTTGCTGCCGTTAAACAACCAATGAACTGAGTCCATCGCTTCCACAAGCGTCCAATCAGGGGCTTCTGTTAACAGCCTATCAGACTGGCCAAAACTAACCAATCACGACTTGCTATTCACGGGCCAATGAGAATTGCAGGATTACAAGCCTGTTGTAAGACGAAGCTTTTTCGGTTGTATTGCTGCGATGGTTTAATCCATAACAGTTTGGAGTGCTGTCCAGATGCTTCATGGATGCAACACAAATTGTCAGTATATTCTTTCAAGATTAGAAATTGAATGCCAGAAACAAGGGGTGATTACACTCAAGAGCTGTATAATGCCCCCAAAACCATAATCAAACCCTAGGGAGAGCAGCTGCCCAAAGGGACCATTCGTTATGAGAAAAAGGTATTTTTTTAAAAAAATGCATAAATCCCTTGGGAAGTCTCACATTTTCAATTTTCAGATGCTGCTTTGCAACAAGTCCGGGAAGAGCCTTGAATAATTCAGAGATGGGATTGCACATACACTTTGTCCTCCTGATGGCATCTAATTTCCTAAAAATGTCAGAGGATGGAGAATATTGGCAAATGACATGCAAAAACAGGAGGTTGTGCAAATGTTCACACAGGCAAAGTATTTTGAGGAGGAAAGTGCAGTAGTTATTTAGTTTACACATGGGAGTTGTCAGTTTTTCTCAGATTTCATTGCTTTCATTTTGAGGGTCTCCTTGCTGCTTTTATGGCCTTATTACCTTCTCAGAGTCTTTCATCATCTGGAGGAAAATGCCAGATACTGGCAGGTTCTTCGAAACAAATGGCACACCTACTGTAGAAGCCAGATTTGTAACTGACAGCCACGTTGTTGGCAGACACAAATCTCCAAGTATTTAACATACAAAATCCAAGGAAATCAGAAGTGACTCTCCAAATGATCGACTTGCATAAGCAACATACAATTAATAAAGCCGCAGTTCATCGGATCAGATTCAACTCCTGGAACGGCTTGCCTTCAGATTATGGGTGCCCATCACTGCAGGCTTTCAAGAAGAGACTGGACAGCCATTTGTCTGAAAGGCTATAGACTCTCCTGTTCAAGCAGAGGGTTGGAATAGATGACCTCTAAGATCCCTTCCAACTCTTTGGAAGAGTTGCTTTGGCACTTTGGCCATTCCAACTTTCTTTCTACAGATATTAGCTACACACTGGTACACTTCCTTGATAATTTGACTGATCTTTTATTTCTTTTACATGCTCTTATTAATTCACAGTTCAACTGAATATGCTCTGTGAATCCATACTTCACTGTTTTTCTGGAATGCTGTGTGACTATAATGAATGGCTTATTTTTTTAGATGTTCCAGAATCACCTTCACTCCCTTTCACTTGAGGAGTTCTACCCTTGGAATCTTGCTAAGGTTATCACAATTAACTCTCTTGAAATCTGGAGTGCAACAAGACTATGCTCCAAGTTCCCTTTCCGTAGTATCTAGAATTCCAACATACTGTAGTACTGTCATTTTCTCCCAAAGTTTCCTCTCTTCCCTACTGGTTAGGATCGGAACTAGGTGGGCCTTGATTTTTCTTTATCTTGTTAGAAAACAAATCAGTCAACAAGATCACTGACAATTTGGGGAGATCTTATAGACTTGGTCAAGTTTGTTTTCCCAGGAGATCCTGGAAATTGGTGTCGCATGATTATGACCTCTATCCTTTCTGGAAGTTCAGTAATTTCACCAAAGAGGGCATTGTCCAGATCTTTATCCTAGTCCTCTTCTGGAGGGCTATGGGGCTCTCATAGTTAGCAACACCTTTGCTGCTAATGGAACCCATCAGTTATTGTCCATATTGTCTGCAATGACCATGATTTGTTGGCAGTGCTGCCCAGGTTCCTTTTAGCACCTTCCTGCGATACACAGGATTCCCTGCAGAGACAAATCTATTGTTAAACTTTTAAACTGTGGGATAAATGTGGCCATAAAGCTCTTCTGGCAAATGTGTGCCAAGGATACTAACATAAATAATGACTGAAAAAAAGAGAAAGGAAAGGAAGCAGTTTTTTAAAAGCTGTTCGTGTTCTGAAGGAATATGATATTGTGTGGGTTTTTTTAAAGCAATTTGTAAACTGCAGATAGCAGCCAATTCTGTGCCCGCCTCCACTTGTTTCTACAGATACAAGGCCAGCTTTGCATGTATGTTAAAAGAAAGGCAGAGAAAGAAAAAAAAAGATAAAATAACCCTAAAGCATCCTGTCTACTACATTCACTTTAAAAATAAAATCCATTCATTTATAAATACTGGCTTTTTTCCCAGTCTCTGTAGAAAAGCTTTTCTATATTAAACGCTATAATGAATTAAATTAACCAAAATGATTTCTTTGTGAATGGAAACCCCCTTTCCTGTGTGACATGGTTTTGATCATTTTCTCCAACTATGACTCTCCATCAAGCTGAAGATTGGGTTTGTTTGGCTATTTGCACAACAAAATGCAATTACACATTCACTTTTGTGTTCTTAAAATAAAATCCAGCATTGTCCTGTCTCTGTGCTGTACTGTCATTGTGAGCAGACGGACAGGAGGCCAACGCAGCAATGGGCTCCATGTTGGAAGAGTTTTAGCCCTGGCCCATCAAGAAGTGCTGAGGGTGGGAACTGTGGAGGGTCAAGGAGCAGACCAGACAAGGAGCAATGGATGGAAACTGTTCAAGGGGAGATTCAACCTGGAAATAAGAAGAAATTTTCTGACAGTGAGAACAATCAACCAATGGAACAGAAGTTGCCTTCAGAAGTTGTGGGAGCTTCATCACTGGAAGTTTTCAAGAAGAGATTGGACTGCCATTTGTCAGAAATGATGTAGGGTCTCTTGCTTGGGTGGAGGGTTGGACGAGATGGCCTACAAGGTCTCTTCCAGTTGTGTTATTCTGTCTGAACTATTGAGATTGGTTATAATAACAGATGTTTGCAAGTGTGATTGTGTTGTACCCCTCATCCTCATTCTTATAGTTTCTTGAACTAGGGAGGCATCTACCTGAGCTGCTCTACTCAGACTTCAAAAACGCTTTAGCCCTTTTTGCCTAGTCAATGGATCTTGCCTCTCTCCAGAAAGATCATCTTCCATGTTTGCTATCAGAATTTAGCCTTCCCCGCCCCTCCTGCAGCAGTCCAAATCCTTCTTGTAGTGCTCATGCATGTGGATAGGTGGAGAAGGAAGCTCATGACCACAAAACTATCCTGGGAGCAGCAAACAAAGTTGAGGATCTGTTTCCCTGCTGAAGAAGGCAAGATGGCCTTCAGCTTGCCTTCAGAAATTGTGGGAACTTCATCACTGGAAGCTTTCAAGAAGAGACTGGACTGCCAACTGTCAGAAATGGGATCTCCCACTTGGGGGGGGGGTTGGACTAGATGACCTCCAAGGTCCCTTCCAACTCTGTTATTCTATTTTATTCCAGACTGCCCTGAAACTGGCAGCATTAGTTGGATTGCTACCGGACAGTGACCTTAATGCCTTAAAGGGATATTGTACAAATCAGTTTCCATCACTTCTAGAGTCTGCATTGCATTATCTTCCCAAATCAGCATTCAGCCTCTGGAAATGACTAGGGTCTTGTCACTGATGCAGCTCAGTGGTGCTGATAAGCCTGCTTACCTTTTGCACCAGTCTGGCAGCCGGGCTCAGTGAGGCATGGCCAGGAGGACCAGGGCAGTTTGCAAAGCATGAGCAAACTCGGGGATGAAAGAAGGAAACCAATAGCTGCTTTGCCTCAACCATTGCTGGGGATAAGAGGGAGGGAAGAAAAAACAATGCAAGGCAGTCCAGGTCAATGTCAGCCCTTCAAGGAAGGCCAAGCCAGGAGCCACAAAAAATAAATAGTGATAGCACTTAGACTTATATACTGCTTTATAGTGCTTTACAGTCCTCTCAAAGTGGTTTACAGAGACAGCCCCCAACAATTTGGGTCCTCATTTTACCCAGCTTGGAAGGATGGAAGGTTGAGTCAACCTTGAGCCTAGTGGGATTCGAACTGCCAAATTGCAGTAGAAGTAGCTTGCAGTACTTAGACTTATATACAGCTTCACAGTGGTTTACAGTCCTCTTTAAGCAGAGTCGGCCTCTTGCCCCCAACAATCTGTGTCCTCATTTTACCCACCTCAGAAGGATGGAAACCTGAGTCAACCTAGAATAGAATAGAATGGAATGGAATGGAATGGAATGGAATGGAATGGAATGGAATGGAATAGAATAGAATAGAATAGAATAGAATAGAATAGAATAGAATAGAATAGAATAGAATAGAATAGAATAGAATAGAATAGAATAGACCTTGGAGGTCTTCTAGTCCAGCCTCCTGTTCAAGCACCTATACCATTTCAGACAAGTGACTGTCTAGTCTCTTCTTAAAAACCTCCAGTGATGGACTGCCCACAATTTCTGGACGCAACCTTGAATCAGTCAGATTCGAACTGCTAGCAGCCACCAGAATTAGCCTGCAATACTGCTTTCTAATCACGGCACCACTGCAGTAAACTCCACTGGTTGATAGAAAAGACAGAATTGAACTTCCAGAGCCTCATTGCTTATGCCAAAGAGAGTCAAGGTATGGAGCTTTAGGTTTCTTTCTAACCTTTTCATTTCTCAGGCTGCCACATTCCTTCTCTGAGTCAGACCAAGACCCTTGAGAAAGGAAGGGGAAGGGGAAGGAGGAGAAGGCACAGTCTAGAGGAGGCAGCTTTATGTGGGAGAGAAATAGTGTCCCTGCCAGCCCTCCTGCCATTCCACCCATTCCCTGTGACAGAGGTGATGGACAACAGTTTTCCCTGGGTGATTCTGGCTCTCCTGAATTTCTTATTTTAATGCCCATGCATAATTGTGGGGTTGTTCAAAATCAGCCTCCCTTGCTGGAGTAGTCCAGAACAGACATGCCCTGGAGAGGCAGTGGGGACTTGGTTCTCCGAGGGACCCCTGCTTTCAGGACACTCCTGCCAACTGTCTCCCACTTCTCATTTGTTCCAAGCTTGACACCAAACAGCTTCAGCAACATTTCTCCTGCTGCATCCCCATGACCTTTCCTTCCTCTGGTCCGAGTGGTTGAGAGGCTGAAGCTGTCTTTAGCTGTTCCAGTTTTAAAACCGTACTTGTGGCTACAAAGTGTTCAATCTCTGTTACGCATCATACATACACTCATCGGAAATGAAGTCAGATGGCCAACAATTCTACTGCCCTCCCTCTTCCCCCAGGTATGGTGCAGTTGCAGCAGTCAACTGTTGTGGGAATTGGATAATTTAGGAAGGTTGAAGATGACTTGTGAATGTGAAGGAATTTAGAGATTGTTTTCTGGATTGCAATAATCACCAGATGTTGAATGTGTGGGTCCAAGGCTGAGCATCTACATTTCAGTCAGGCTGGCTTGATCCTGGCTTTTTGTTGGGTATTTGGGTGATGGAAACCCTGAGATTGTGGGTGATGGCTTCTCACAGGCAGGGAGTGGCATGAGAGCCTCTTGGAGTGTCAGTAGACATGGTCAAGTTGGACTGTGGTAGATGGCACATCTATTAGCTGTCTAATTAGGTATTAATTGGATGGATGGATGGAGTGGGGGTGGGGGATAGGTAGATAGGTAGATAGAGAGACAGAGACTAGAATTGTCTATCTTCATCACCCTCGACAGTCTCCATCAAATTTCCATGCAGGAGAGGGGGTAGGGGAGGGGAAAAGGCCCCTTGAGACTCATCTGGTCTGTTTCCCTGCCAACTTTATTCAGTATGGGTCAGAGTGGGACATAGAGGCTGGAAAGAAGCCCGGAGATGACAGAGCCAATCCTGCTGTCCTTCCCACAAGCTGTGAATGTGATGAAGAGTTGAAGAACAACCAAGCTGCCACAACCAGACACTCACAGTTTTTTGCTTGCAGATCCTCTCTTCTGTCACTGACCCCTGGTCCTTTCTTATCATTTAAAGAAGCCATCAAGAAATTCATTTCTATGAATAGTGTAAGGGGGAGATTTAATTGTTTGGGATGAATGTTTAAAACATGAATAAAGTTGGTGAACTAATGGCTGAACACGTTTTTCTTAATTTTATAATTTATCTTAAATTTCATCTATGAGCGAAATAAATATTTAATGTTGACTTTTTGCACTTAATATTTTCCACAAAAGCAAGAAAGAGATGTCAATGGAAGAACCAGCATTTGCCAAAATAAAAATTTATTTTGAATGTTGCAAAAATATTTATTTTGAATGTTGCAAAAAAAAGTTATATGCTGATCGCAATATATAAATTGGTACTGTTATTTTTAACAGACAACCAAATAGTTCTATGGCCAGAGATTATCTTAATAAACATAATTTTCATTTTTGCTTTCCAGTTCTGATTAGTCTGAGTAGCCTATTTTGTCTTGAAAATCTAACTGGTCAGTCCAATCAGCTTCCCTCCCTCAATTTCCTTCTTCATAGAAAGTAGCTCCTCAAAGAATTCACATTTAACCAAGAATTAACAAAGTGAAAGTGCTTTATACTCTAAAAACCTCTACTGTTGATTTTTCTTAATATGAAGATTGAAATTGTTCTTTGAAATATAGATATTTTCCAGTCTTGCTGGAGTGATAAGGTAATTATGCTTACAAGAGTAGAAGAAACCAGCTTCAATTCTTTCCAGGCCCCGTGGCTTCAGGTGCTTAGGAGAGACTGCACTTGGTTCCAATTTCCCTCCATGAAATCTGCATGAGATTAAAAATGGATTATGCTGTACAGAAGAGAATCAAGACAAGGAAGAACGTTTTCTCCCTGGGTTCTTGTTCGTGGTCGCGGAATAAAATGTCTGCAAGCAAACAGGCCAGTTCTGACAGCAGCAAGGACTTCGCTGCTCAACCTGAGCTACAGCTGAAATTCTCTCCTGTTGGAGTCTCCAAGGTGCTTTTAAAAAAGGTAAGTGGACTATATTTTTCCTTGAGGAAGGAGAACAAAACGTTTCATTTCTCTTCCAAGAAATTTCATCAGTTGTAATGGCGGGGGTGGGTGGGGGGGCAGAATGAAGGGATAGGTACTGAGACTGGATGGTGGGAGATGGAGGGATGGAAGAATAAACCCCCAAGTGGCCTCAAGAGCTGTCAGGGAAGGTGCCCACAACCCTGGGAGTTCAGGAGGCCACTGGGGAGGGGGTATCCTCCATTCCCTCACCATCCAGTCTCAATTGTCAGCACTGATCCTTCCATCCACCCACCCACCCAGAACTAATGAAGCTTTTTGGATGAGAAGCAAAATGTTTTAAAGCACCTTTGAGACAACTGTGACCTGGATAACTGGGAATCTCCACAAACATTCTATTATTGGAATCTGCTCTTTTCACATATCTCCCCAAAAGTATTATATATTAAAAGCATTATTGATACCAGACATGCTAGAAAAGGATGCAGTATTGCAGAAAACCAGTAACTGCCAACATAAGCCGCAGTGAATGTATAGCCTACCAACAGAGGTGGGATTCTACCAGTTTGCACCTATTCGCTAGAACCGGTTGTTAACATTCTAAGCAGTTCAGAGAACCGGTTGTTAGAAGAAATTACTGGCCTAATCCTGTAAGGAAGGCAGGAAGGAAACATTCTGGTGTTGCTTACAGAAACTGTCACTCCGTTAACCCTTATTATATTCTTGGCAGGACTAGACTTCCTGTCTCTGGAACGTCTCTGGAGTATTTTTTCCCCTGCTTTGCTGGTACTTTGCTTGTGTGGAGTGACCATTCAAAGTTACAATGGCACTGAAAAAAGTGACTTATGACCCTTTTTCACACTTACGACTGTAGCAGCATCCCCACAGTCATGAGAGGCCAGGTGAGGAGATGCGTGCCTCAATGTGAGTGATATTGAGCTGGCCACACACAGCCAATAACATGACCACCAAGCCATGTTCACCCAGTCACATGACCACCAAGCCATGCCCACCAACTAAGCCACGCCCACAGAACCAATTGCTAAAAAAATTGAATCCCGCACCTGCCTACCAGCCTAGTGGTTTAAATCTTACATCTCTTTTCTCTGTTGGGAACTTCCATGCACCAGTTGCAATTATTTTTCTCTGTGCAAAGAACAGCTGACATCTGAACCTGGCCATTGCCAGAGATACATCTGGGTGTAGACTTCTTCTTCTGACCTTGCTCCTTGTAGCCCTCACACAGGTAGGGTGGATCGCATGTAGGAAGGCAATGCAAACTGGAGGACTACAAGTGACAATCCTCAATCTTGTGACTATCTGGTCTACTGCCATGCTACTTCAGAAGTGGAATATCACTCTGCAACTCCTTGCATAACAAATCTAGATTCACATAAAGACTTGCACAGGAGTTATCAAGCTCTTCCTAAAAGTCCATCTCTGGGTTGTGGGAAAGCAAAGCAGAATTATCCCCAGGGGCCCAATCTAGATTGTACTGACCCCGTAAAGTTAAGAGATATGGGGATTTCAGTAAAGTGCAGAAGGACACATAGAGCCTATGGTTATTTCTGTGTCTTTGTTGTAAGCAAAATTGCTAGAGTGCCCCCAAAGCTTTAATTTGGATGATTTATGAACTTTTTTTCATTCCGCTGAAGACCTCTGTGATTGCTGAGGCTGTGACCGAGAATCAATTACCCCTTTCAAGGGGAAAAGGAGCAGCTAGGGGAAGGCAGGCCATCTTTTCTCTCTAATTGGGTGCTTTGCTTAGCCCTCTCAAGTTGATGTCTTCTCTGATGGAAAAGGGGAAATTTCCATTCGGAGGGTGTGGCTTTATGACAAAAGTATGAAATACTTTTCATAAGCAAGGAGCTAATTTCTGAGGCGTGTAAGCAAAACTGTCTTTCTTTTCCAGGCTATATTGCATGGGAAAGTTACATGGAGATGGCTGCAGCCCTGTCAGGTCAGACAAAAGCAAAGAGACAAAAGAAGAGGAAGAGGGCAGCACCCCAAGGAGGGTTGTTAAAATGGATGAAGGAAAGGACAGAAAGAAAGCTAAGCTAAGGAAAGTGTGTGTGTGTGTGTGTGTGTGTGTGTGTGCAAATGAGCCAAAGGGAAGGAGGGCAGCCTTTCACAGGCCCAGCCCTAGCTTTCTTCCATCAGTATCTTATTGCTTGAGTAGCAAACCAAGGCCAAGAGCAAACAGACTCAGCCTTAATCGCAACAAGATAGGGGAAGGGAGGGGGCTTCATTAGTCCAGCACAAGGTTGTGTTCCCCCCTAGCCAGTGTTGTTCATCCTGTGTGCAATCTTTGGAATTGCAGCTTTTGTTAAATCAGCCAATACGTTTAGCAAGCTGTTCCACTGGTAAATTGTCCTCATTGGTAGGAAGTTTCTTCTTAATTCCAGGTTGCTTCTCTCCTTGATTAGTTTCCATCCATTGTTTCTTGTCTGGACTTCAGATGCTTTCTTGCTTTTTGATTGCCCCTTTTCTTGCTTTTGCTGCTGGCTCTGAGTTCAACTTCCAGTAAGTACAAAATAGGTAGATAAATCCAGAAAAAAATGCACTGGATTGCATTTAACAGTCGCTTTCCTCTTTGCTATATGTTGTTACATGATGGATATTTGCCCCTTAGCTGGATTAGGTGGGAGGCAAATGAATGGAAGCATTTTGTTTAATTTGTCTGATTGCTTGCTTGTCACACAATATCTTTTTTAAATATGGAGATAACAAAATCAAATTAGTAAATCACGCTCGGGGCATGCAAGGCTCAAGTTTCTGCTCAGCTGCTGTTATCTGGTCGCGAGATAGCAGGGAAGGAAAAGTGGGTCATGGACCACAAGCATCATTTGGCAGAATTAAATCTTGTCAAAGAAAAAAAAAGAACCCAGAGCAAGATGGAATTGTAGCTTGCTGTTTGATGTGCTCCCAAATCATGAGAAAGTGGCTGTAATAAGATTCTCTAGTTAAATCAATCACTTGATGCCACTGCCTCGTCAATGCACACCATGCTTGCTTGAGCATTGAGCATCACTGGAGTGGGGTGTTAGACTAGAAGACCTCTAAGATCCCTTCAGCCCTGTGGCACCCCATAAAGGAGCAACCATGGGCTGGACCTCTTGTTCCCCATTGACATTGTTTGGGACCAGTATTGGAGGAAGGAAGTGAACCAGTACAAAACTCTGCTGCCCACCTCCAGCTCCCTAAGTCAGCCCCAGAGGATACTAAGGTCAATGGAGAGAGGTTAAGGAGAGCAACGATAGATGCACCAGGTCATCCATAAGTGTGACCAATGCCGTTTCAGTCCCATATCTGGACCTGAGAGATGACTGAAAGGGTCCAGATAATTCATTTCCTCCAGGAACCTCTGGCATTGCAGCACCACCACCTTCTCTTTTCACTTTTCCTAAAAATTGGGAGATGGGAGTATGCACAAAAATTGTCCTGAATGGGACTTCCAGTTTGAGCTTCTTCAGCGACAGACCGAAGCATCATCTCTGCGAGGCTTCGATCCGTGCTCACCTCTGGAGCACCCCGAGCCAGCTGGTTTCAGGGCTAAGCCACCCCATAGAGGTGGTGAAGAAGGGGGAGACTGCCAGCAGGGTTGAGGAGAGCCGCATCTCTCCTCCCCAGCTGGCCATTACTCCCTTTCCCGAAGGCGGTTGTAGCAGTGGTCAGAAATGGCCACCACAAAGAAGAACTCGACTGGAAAAGAATGTGCAGGAGGAAGATAAGAAGAGAAAGTTTTGGTTGACCAGGTCAAACAGCAAAAGTAACAAATAAGGTACCCTGGAATTGAAACTATTAAAAACAATAACATTGTTCCCTAAGAAGATTTTTAAGCTGTGAAGAAGAGAGAAAAGGGAAAAGATTTGGGTTTTTTTTCCCCCTTTTCCAATACTGACAGCTAAGAGACTTAAGAAAGAAATTGGAAAAAAATCCACTTTGACATCAAAAGGCATTTAATGCTGAAAAAAAAAGTCAAAGGGATAAGAAAAATTTCTGGATAATTAAAAGCTTTTGAAAACAGGAAAGGAGAGAAAAAGAATAAAAGGGCAGGATCTGGAAGGGAGAAGACTGCCTGGAATTAAAAAAGAACTTATAGCAAAATCCCAACAAGACTTCCAAAAGATGAAATATCGCAACAAAATCCCCAGGAAGAGAAAGTCAAAAAAGAAATAAGAATAAATAATTTGGGACTATTTGGATTACTTGATGATTTCTGGATTCTTGGTTTTTGTTTTGAATGACGAAAATCAATCAGGTGGTTGTTTAAAACTGTTTAAAATGGCCCCATTTTTAGAAGAACTGAAAATGGAACTTAAAAAGTACAAAGAAGATGCACAAGAAGGGAGAGGTTCTTTTGGCTTTGTATTTCAGTTTTTAGAAATGGAGATTTGGAATTATGAGAAACAACAAGAAATGCCTGCAGAACAAGAAGATTGTGACAAAGAAGAAGCCATCTTTAATGAACAAGTAATCTTAGATGGGGGGGGAAGGAAAGGGGGGAAAGAGAATGGAAAGTTTAAGATTGGGAAAAACAACTCCCCCCCCAAAAAAAATAGAGTGAAAAATAAGTATAAAATCAGAAAGCAACAGAAGAGGGAAATACAGAAGAGAGAATTTGAAGTAGAGAGTCAAGTGGGTAAAAAGCGGAGGGAGAAGATGAGAGGGAAGAAAAAAAAGGAAAAAAAGTCATAAAGGACAGAAACAAAATATAGAGAAAGGGTCTATTTAGAGATAATGGGTGAAAATTTAATGGAAAAAGGGATTCTGCAAAGGTCCATAAGATAGTATTGTTATATTAGAAACAGAAATAAATTTAGAAAATATGAAACAATGTATGATTAAAATTTCTGATAAAATAGCTATCATAATTCAGTGGAATGCTTGTCAATAAATAAATGTAATAAAAGGTATATTTAATGATTTATAAAACATATGTGAAGAAAAATNAGATAATGGGTGAAAATTTAATGGAAAAAGGGATTCTGCAAAGGTCCATAAGATAGTATTGTTATATTAGAAACAGAAATAAATTTAGAAAATATGAAACAATGTATGATTAAAATTTCTGATAAAATAGCTATCATAATTCAGTGGAATGCTTGTCAATAAATAAATGTAATAAAAGGTATATTTAATGATTTATAAAACATATGTGAAGAAAAATAAGGGAAAAATTAATTATGGAGATTATATGTGTTTTTAAGGAAGTGTGATATTTAATTGAAAAGAAGTGTTAAAGATGTTAAGATTTTAATGATCATTAATGATAGAACTGAACTGGAATAGAATGAGGGTTTATAATTATATATATTTACAATCTTTTTTTAAAAAGAATATAGGGTTTATTATAAGAATGTACCAAGCAGAATTTGATTGGAAGTTATGTATTATGTATTATATTGAAGGTCATAACCTTAAGGTTTATATTGAAGTTTAAATAAGAGTTGAATGGATGTAATTAAAAGATATAAAGGTGTCATACTCCAATTCGTAACTGCAGGATAAAATTTGTTTAATGAGAAAAGATAATATGAAATTGAAACAGAATAGACAAAAGTATAAATATAATGATTTGAATTGAGATGAGATAATCAAAATAAAATTGAGAAAATTAAAAGACGGGAAAAACAATATAGAAAATGTAAAATAGTATAAGATATGGAATAGAATACAAAAAGGAGCATGAAATTGAGTTTTGTGTCTGTATAAAGAAGTTCAACCCGGGACCATGCTATTTTCAAAAAAGATGTTTTACTTGTATTTTGTGTGTGAAAACCCAAATAAAACCCTATTAAAAAATAATTGTCCTGAATGGTAGGATCCACCATCATGCTGAAAAACAAACCCCAAACCCACTGGGATCACCATCTTCTCTTTGGAGTAACTGATAAAATGGAGCAAACAATAAACAAATATCAGGGAATCACAGAATCAGGGAGGAGAAGGAGACTACAGGCTCATAAACCAAAACTTAGGTAAAGGTAAAGGTTCCCCTCACACATACAAGCTAGTAATTTCTGGTTCTCGGTTGTGGTGCTGATCTCTGTTACAAAGCCAAAGAGCCAGCGTTGTCTGAAGATGTCTCTGTGGTCATGTGGCTGGCATGACTAAATGCCAAAGGTGCACGGAACACTGTTCCCTTCCCATCAAAGGGGTCCCTATTTTTCCACTTGCATTTTTTACATGCTTTTGAAATGCTAGGTTAGCAGAAGCTGGGACAAGGAATGGGAGCTCACTCCATTACGCAGTGCTAGGGATTCGAACCGCTTCATCCATATCATGAATCCCAGAACCACCCCATTGGGCATCTGCTGAGCCTTCCAAGGAATTCATGCTAACCCAGGAGCAATTTGGCTTTGCTGAGAACTGGAGGGCAGGAGAGGTCCCAAGCTCCACTGCGTACCAGTCTGTCCTTCAGTCATTAGAAGAATGGTTGCAGGAACTGGGTATGGCTTGTCTAGAGAAAAGGGGTCATGAGGACAGTATTCCAATATTTGAGGGGCTGCCACAAAGAAGAGTGGGGGAGGGGGGGTCAACCTATTTTTCAAAGCACCAGAAGGCAGGACAAGAAACAATGGATGGAAATTACTCAAGGAGAGAAGCAACCTGGAATTAAGGAGGAACTTCCTAACAGTGAGGACAATTCACCAGTGGAACAGAAGTTGCCTCCAGAAGTTGTGGGTGCTCCATCACTGGAGGTTTTTAAGAAGAGATTGGACAGCCATTGAAATGGTATAGGGTCTCCTGCTTGACCAGAGACCTGGAGTAGAAGACCTCCAAGATCCCTCCCAACTCTATTCTGATTCTGATTCGGCCCAATTTCTGCATCGATTGTGGATCTGCTCCATGAACCAGCAGAAGCTCAAGTCATAGACATCTGGGAGCTGGTCTCCTTCCTGAAATCTGGGGAAAGGGCAAGTGCAGAAATGTTCCTCTTGGTCTTTGTTTCCCCACACTCTCTTCAGTGATTTCCAGATGCCTCTGAATTCCCAGCTGTTGCCACAACAGAGTTTTTTATTTTATTTTAACCCTTTTTAAAAGAGCGTAAACTAGCTTAGAATAATGACTAAAATGGAACAATAAATCATAGAACACCTGACTGAGAGGCTGTGCTGAGAAATGAGAAGGTGAGAATGAAAAGGCTTATGCTATCAAGGAAGCTATGAAAGGGGCCCCAAAGCTGCTAATGTTTGGGTCCTTCCCACTTTCACTCAGCTCCCTACAGATCAGCATTTGCAGCTCAGTTCACGTCTATGCGTGGAAAGATAAAAAAGCAGATTGGAAAGAATTTGGGCTACAAATGGTGACATTAAGAAGGAGGAAGAGCCTTAAGGGTGCAGAAGCCACACAGATGGTTGAAGCGATGAGGAGATTCCATCTGGAGCTTTAGGTCCAAGGATTTCAGATTCCAAATACATTCGGGCATAGGTTCAGGCAGTATATCCTGAAGCTCAGGGAAGATTTCTCAAAGCTTGAGGACCTGTCATTGCCATCACCCTAGGAGGAAGGGGCAAAGTGGACTGGCACAAAGTATCTATTCCTGCATGTTAAAGGATGGTGGCAGCATAGGGTCACCCTGGAAGAGTCTACGAAACTTGCTGCAGTCAACTGCCATGGTCAATTTGCTATGGGAAACTCGGAACAAGAGTTACACTAATATTGAAGAAATAGTAGAATAGAATAATTAAAGAAAGGATGCCAAAGGGGGGGGGGGATGAAATGTGATTGACAAAATTTTTTAAAAATATTTTAAATTATTCTAAATAATTAAATGGAATTGTTGAATTGTCCTACAGTGAATTGCCCCATGGTTGAGTTGGCTGCAGTGAGTTCTCTCATTCTGCCATGGAAGGAGCATCCAGGAGCATGGTCTGTTTAGGCCCTTCTGTGCTCAGTCAGGAATCAGGCATGGCCAACATCAGGCCTGGAGTGTGGTAAGAGATGGGCCGCTAGGCTAACATCTGGCATTGGCAGGGCCAGAGGTGCGAAAGGCTCTGACTCTTGTCTCAGGAAGAGGTATTCCATGGCACTTCTCCCACACTTTTTGCAACTATTCTCCTTGAATGTGTTGGGTTTAAATTAAATTAAAATAAAATTTCCAGAGGAAAATGGACAAGGAGGAATTCTTGTAAGTGGCTGATTAAGCGATTGTTTCTGTGACCATTATGAATGAGGCCAGAGTTTCAGGGACTGAATAAAGTACTTCTCCAACAATCTGTAGCGTCTGATCAATTTCCACATAGCAACTAAATCCCAGTTCTGAGAAATCCCTTTCCTTCTTCTTGTGTCTGCAGACCAAGATGGGTCTGCAGCTGGTGGCTAAAGGATGGTAGGAAATGTTCATCAGGAAATAAATGAGCCCAACCATCTTGTAACAGTAAAGCAAACCCTAAAAGGTAAAGGTTTCCCCTGTCCAGTCGTGATGGACTCTAAGAGATGATGCTTACCTCCATTTCTTAGTGAACAGAGCCAGCATTATCCAAAGACACTTCCATGGTCATGTGGCCAGTATGTCTAAAGCAGCAAGGCACACAGAACTTGGTTACCTTCCCACTGAAGAGGTACCTATTTATCTACTCACATTTGCATGCTTTCCAGCAACCAGGTGGGCAGGAGCTGGAGCAAATAACAGAAGCTCACCCTGATGCACAAAACTTGGGTCTTGGACCCAAGCTGTCAGTTTTCCAGCTGGCAAACCCAACATCTTTAACCCTTGAGCTTCATGCCCCCCCCCCCAAAAGCAAACTCTACGGATATTATAATATACCCTGTAAACACACAAGGCTTTTTTTTACAAGGACAAGAGGGAGGGGCGGGGGGGGAGGGATTTGAAAAAAATCTGAAGGATGAGGTTTCCATAGCATGTGTGTGCAGAGATGTGACAATCTGCCCAGGAAAACATGTCAGAGAGTGCCATAATTTCTGGGTGTGCTTATAATGCCCCTACCTCTCGTCCTGGAACCTTTTCCTCCATGTGCCTTCCTGTGTAAGGTGTTCCGAACTAGCAGGCTCGTAATCCTGCAAACCTGATTGGCCATCAACAGCAGGCTCGTAATCCTGCAATCCTGATTGGTCCGTCAACAGCGGGTCATGATTGGTCACTCCAGACTGATCCGATTGACTAGTTAACGGGCTGCCGCGTTTGGACGCTCCAAGCGTGGCAAGCTTGAATCATTGTCATTGGACGCTTTGGCAGCAGCCAGCTCTATAAAAGGAGCTGCTGCTGCCAGGCTCATCGCTCTGTTCTGAAGGTCACTAATAAAGAGTTGAAGTTACTATCCGATGTCTCGTCTCCGTTATTACGCCCATCCTCCAAGATATTACATAGGGAATATGGATCCCCATTATGCCAGAGAGGAATTGCAGCTGCCCCTTTCCCAGAAAAAAAAAAGATAAATAAATAGGTGCACTGTATGGGGAATGTTATGTCCCTACTTGAAATCCCCGTGTTTGGATTGGCTAAAACACGGGGATTTCTCATTGGCCAAGCAGACCACACTGA
>BHEV01001700.1:0-44789 GCA_004319985.1 Emydocephalus ijimae | reverse complement strand
GACGTCCCAGTCCATAGACTTTACTTCTGCCAGTTTCGCTAGTGCCTTGGCCATCTTGAATACGGTCGGCCCGCAATGAGTAAGGAAAACCGCCCGTTTCTTTCCGGTAGTGGCATCCTTCAAATTGTTGGTCTCCAGAAACATCTGGAAACGATCCATATATGAGTCCCAATCTTCTTGCGCCAGGTCGAATGGAGCGGGTGGTATGACGCCGCTGGACATGGTTCCGCCGTTGGTGCGTTTCAGCCAGNAGCGCTAGCTCCGTTAACCAATGGGAGAGGCTCGTTAATAGCCTATCAGATTCTCCTGAAAGGACCAATCCAATGTCGCTATTATCGGCCAATCAGAAGTGCAGGGCCAGAACCCTGCACTTTGCTTCAAGCTCTTAATAATCTTTATTCAAGTACTTTTATTAATTCACAACAACCCTGTTACCAATTTACCACTTTTTTCTTCTGCGTAGATCTACACCTATCTTGGCTTTTACTTCTAATGTGCCCTGAAATATATGTTTTAACATACTTCTGATGTTTGACAAGTGAGCCCTCTGTGTAGCCAGAGACACGAGCAGTTCGGAGAGCATCCTAGATTCACAATTCTCACCAGAGCAGGAAGTAAAGGTTGCAGTCAGAGCCTTTGATCAGCTTTAACATATTTTCCAGTTTTAACCTTTCCTGGACTAGATGACACTGAATACAGTGACTTATGCCCTTAACATCTCGTAGTTTGAATACCATCACTTTCCCCACATGTGGTTACCCCAGTGGTGGGATTCAAATATTGTTGCCACCAGTTCAGTAGGCATGGTTTGGTGGGTGCGCTTTGTGCACGTGCACACACATTGTGTGCATGCACGCGCCAAATGCGCACTTTGCAAACAAATGCGCAGAGGCATTTGCGTTGGTGCAGGGGCATTCTACCTCACCTCCAGCAAGCCTGCAGAATCTCCCGATCGCTTCAGCAGCTACTGCTCAGCACTATTCTGTGCCACACAAAGCAGCTGTGCTTCAAATTCAGCAGATAAAGGCGAGTATGGAAGACCAGGTGGATGGGTGGGCCCAACAGCAGAGCCATTAGAGCAGCAGAGAAAACCGGTTTGGTCTCCGCTGCTCATTGCTCCTACCGGCTTTCCAGAACCGGGCAGAACTGATCGAATACCACCACTGGGTTACCCTGAAAACAATCTAAAAGCTACAGCTAGCAGAGAACCCACCTACCGCTGAATAGAGATAAACCAAGTGGCTTAGCAATGGAACACTTTATGTTGTGAGAGTTATATTGGCTTAGATTAGGCTTCTGGTTCCAACTCAGACTGCTGGTTATTACCTATAAGGCCTTCTATATATTGGGTGTTTGCCACCTTCGGGACCATGTACCCCAGACAGTTTGTATCCCCAGGTCAAGATTATACGTTATCTGTTAATAGAATTAAAAAGATGCTCTTTTATAAAGTACTATAATTAGACCAATAGCAATTGTGGGATTTTTTTAAATCAATGCATTTAACATTGTTGCTCATTTTATCACTGTAAGCCATCTAGTTTTGTGAATAGGCAACTTCCAAATGGATGGATAACTTAAAAATTAGATAATGTTCAAATAATCTATTACTTCTAAATCAATATGAACTTGGATTGAGAGTCAAATGATGGCATAAACCTTACCAAATGGTTCCTGTCAATTAAATAATTGTCTACTATGCTGAATAAAAGGCCAAAATAGTGTCTTATAGAGGGCAGAACTGCACCCTAGCAAAATAGAGCAGCGTAGTAGAGGAGAAAAATCCTTCTCAGCATGTCTATTACTCATCTCACATGTCTCTAATAAGGCACTAAAGCTAAAACTAAACCAAACTAAAACTGAACCAAAAAGTGATAATTAAAACAATTCAAGCTGGGTTTTTTTGCAATGCTTCACCTACTCAATACTTACGTGACTGAATTTCAGGACTGACTTCAACCCAGTTCCAACACAATACAGTAATTATATTTACACAGCAAGCTAAAGGGGGAGGAGACCACAAGAGCTTATGACAATGTGTTGGATAAGCCCACACAGCAACAATATACCAAGGTTAAAGCATATTTTTCTTTCTTCCAGCCTGCCAGCACAACTGTACCTTGAAGACCACTTTGCCAATTTAACCACAGGTAAATTAACCTGCAGTTACCCAGCTAAGATAAATAGGCGATTTCGAACAGGCAAAAATAAGTTTAAACAAAGGCATCGCAATGAACACAGCCAAAGTTTAAAACATTAAGAAAAATCTAGGAAGCAAAGCAACCTCTTAGTGGTTTTTAATTATGATGGTTATATAATTACTGCAGGAGACTGCTACAGTCATCCTCTACCCGCGGGCTCTTACCGACCCAATTCGTTGCCAAAGGTTTTCCCGGTTGCTCCATCAGGAATCGGGAATATTTTTTTAAGATGCCGACCCTCTATACTTATTCGGGTTCTTAAGAAAAGAGTTAGCTGCGGTGTCTGAGCAAAACAAGAACCTCCATCCCTCTCCCTTACTTGTTGGCGACACACTTCAAGTCCCAAATGCGCTGTTCTCCCAGCGTCGCTCGCCTCCCTCAAACTCACCGCGCTGTCAAAAAAACAAAAACAAAAAAACACCATAGAACCTTTTAACTCGAGCAGCCGCTCGTGGCGGTTTATTTTTTAAACGCTGCGCCATCAGCCAATTGAAAAGCTTTAGCCTTTGATGACCCGGAAGTGTTTTTTTCTCCGGGTGGGAGAGTGAAGCTATCCGGGAGCCCTGCGCTCTGGCGAACTAGCCGCGGAAATTTGATGGGTAAATTTGTGGGAAAAATTGTTCTGAAACCTGTTGGGGGTGGTGCGGGCGCTCGACAGTTTATTTTTCCCGCGCAATTCTAGACCTGTGGAAGCTCATTCCTCTGAGATGAGGAATGAGCTATCCGGGCGAGGCTGATTCATGCAGAAGGATTCGCTTCAGCCCGCTGTCTTCTAAGCCTGCCTCCCCCCGCCGGGACATTTGGGGTGATCTGTGCACGGCCCGGCCGAGCTCAGTAGGTTAGCTAAAAGGTTAGCGAACACGAACCATCCCCAAAACGTCTTATTTTGCCATCTCTTTTTCCTTTATTCTGTATTGGTTGCACTGGTTTAAATGTAGTTTCAAATATTTAAGGGCTTAGGTTTTATGTAGAGTGTATTGGAGGCGGTGACTCTTTGGAGCTGTATGCAACGAGATTTCATTTTAAGGTATGCCGATCAGTTTACATTTAAAGTGACATTAAAGTTATTCTGAGTTAATAAACGGAAGAATTAAGCTACCAAAGCTGTAGTTTTTCAGGTAAAGTTCTTAGCTGAAAAATGTGCCTGTAGAATTCGGCGTTTAGAATGCCTTTCTTATCCAACTACAGAAAGTATTATTCTGGTTCCTTCCACCGAAGATGAAGCAGGAGACTTTCCGAAGGGCAGCCTATACTGTAGAATGTAAGGATTATGTGCATGTGGTAGAATTCAATCCATTTGACTGTGGTACTGCAGAATCACTCATTGCATATGGTGGCAACAATTACGTAGTTGTTGGGACTTGCAGATTCCAGGTGAGTATACTCTAATTTTGAAATTTATGTGGAAGCCTTAATTTGAAAACAAAGACTACATTTTGAGCTACATCTGAAATTTGAGGAAAGTGTTTTAGAAACTCAATAGACAAGATATACCTAAAACAGAAGTTTCCAAAGGATAATTGGTAAATCCATTGCAGAAGCAGCAGCAAAGTATTGTGCTGTTTAAAGACTAATAAATGTATTGAGGCGTAAACTTTGGAGGGCTGCAGTTCATTTCAGCCATTATCCTGAATTCCCCACAAGACTCAGTGATTGGTCTTAACATCATTCTTAAACAAAATAATTACAAAGATCAAGTTCATAATAAAGCGTGCAAGGTAGAATTCATCAAAAAAAATATTTCATTACCCATGAATTGCATAGGCAAGGCATTTTTACAACCTGTATATTAAGTGCAAAAACATTTGTGGCGTACCCAAGAGTAATTCTTATAATCTCACTTTGTGCATTTCTTTATTGTTTGACACTTATGATTGCTATTTCCTCCCTCTTCCACATGTCCCAATTATCTCTGGAGATTATCTTATAAAGTAGAACATAATAAGGCAAAGTGCATGCCTCAACAGACTTTCTTAAATGAGACAGGATTTTTTAAATGAGCCAGTTTGTTCCAGGAAGAACCAATTGTCCTTTTGGAATTTCACTAACGTATATAAAAGGAACATATAAGTGTTATATATTAATATGTATTAAATAAACTAAAATACCCATGTATTCATATGGTCACATTGGTTAAAAAAACCTGATAGCATTTATGAAATTTCATAATAAGATTTATAATATGGCTTCATTTTTATAATACCTCTTGCATTTATTTGCTCATTTATTTATTTTCTCTTCCATTTCTGAAAGATTTGGGCAGTAAACAATACCAGCATAAATAAAAAAGCACCTAACATGCAGTAAACCTATCCAAAATACCAAGTTGTCCTGTAATCCTGGAAACATTCGATTCCCAACATTTTTGGAGAGAAACATGCATAGTTTTTAAATCCAGCAATTAATTTTCTTTCAGATTCACTATGTTTAGGCATACAAAAATACAAGTATTGCTTCAGTAAACTATTATGTATTTCTTCTTAGAATGTATCCTTTGTTCAATGGGAGTTATTCCTAGACCAATATCAGATTGCAGCATTCACTTCATTTTGTTTACAAGGGAAAAGAGTATGCAAGCATCTCATGACAAGGAGGTGGGTTTTATTTTAGCAAGCCTATTCATTTGTTACGAAGCATATCAAAATATTACATCTTTAGGAAGAAGATGCAGCAGTGGAAGGAATACAATATAAAACTCTCAGGACTTTTCAACATGAAAGCAGAGTTGATGCCATTGTGTGGAGCCCAGAAACTAGACTTGATGCTTTACCTCCCCATATAAGGTAATATTCCTAATAAAAACTTGATAGAATTTAATTGGGTTTTTTTTTTACATTAATTACGCATCCTGCCTTTTGTCTGGGAATTCAAGACC
Source organism: Emydocephalus ijimae (assembly GCA_004319985.1). Classification (NCBI taxonomy): domain Eukaryota; kingdom Metazoa; phylum Chordata; class Lepidosauria; order Squamata; family Elapidae; genus Emydocephalus; species Emydocephalus ijimae. The sequence continues at coordinate 39,713 of BHEV01001700.1, read as the reverse complement.
AAATGCATAGTGTACCTCTCCTAATTATATCTCTTCCCCCTTTCCCCAGCAATCTTTTAAGGTAGATTGGGCTAAGAAAATGACAACTCAAAGTCATGTGGGGAGTTCAGTATAGGCAATCTTCAATTTACAACCATTCATTTAGTGACTAAAGTTACACCGGCACTGAAAAAAGTGACCTGTTAACATTTTCACATTCACAATGGTTGTGCCATCTCTATGGTCACGTGATTGAAATTTGGAAGCTTGGCAGTTACACTGTCCTCAGATCCTATACTCTTCTGACAACAAAGTCAATGGGGAAGCCAGATTCACTTTAACAACCCTGAAGGAGCTGGCCCAAAATGGTTTTCATGACTAAGGCAGGATTAAAACTCAAAATCTCCTGGTTGATTAAGCCTGGTGCCTTAACCACTAGACCAGACTAGCTCTAGTTACGACTCATCCTCAAAGTTCTGGACATCCCAATATCCCCACACTGTCCATTTAATTTAACTGATGTGTAATGTATCAATATTTGTTTGTTCTGTATCCCACCTTTATTATTTTTTTACAAATAACTGGTGATGGATTCAATATGTTTGTTATTGTGTTGATTTTTTCCATGCTTACATTATTTACATTCCAAAGTGCAACTGTAATTCTGGCTTTGAAGCTTTGGATTTTCTTATCTTTCATAGCGACATCACAATTAGACACTACAAAGGCATGTCTAGTCATGATCTTATGATCCAGCCTCATCATAAGTACTATTAACACTCATAAAGATTCTTACCTCTTCTTCAGTAGCATGTTGAGCACCATCTGACCTGAGGGCCCCATCATCTGGAGCTATCTTAATAATAATTTAATTCTGTCTATCCATGCAGTTTCTTGTTAAATACAAGGAATTGTTTATAGCAAAGGTTCTTCTTCAGTTCTGAAGCAAAACGTCTTCAAAGAAAAAACAGAAAGTCCAATTGCTTCTTGAAAAAGCACCTTTCGGACAACCATGAGCTGGATGACTGAGACTCTCCATAGACAAGGAATGGTTTACCATTGTCTTCTCCCATGCAGTATGAAGTTATGTCTTTGTAGACTACAAAGTGATCATATCCCTCCATCATCTTCCTGTAATGCTGTCTCCTTGCTTTATCTGGATAGTGGGATGGTCTTCAGTCTTTGAGTGACCTGCTGGGATTATATATTTTTGGCTTTTATATTTTGCTCATCTCTGTCCAGGAGAGCCCTCATAGTGATAAAGCATTACAGCAGAACTTAGGAGAGATATCAGTACAATACCATATTTTCATTCTCTCCTGCTCAAGCAACTGGCATTAATATGAGAAAACAGGAAATTTAAAAAGTATATCATATAAGAAATATTTTAAAATACAGTGTAATATTACTTTGTCTCAGTCACTGAATGTCTTAGAAATCTGCCCAGAAACATTGAAGCATTAATTGTGGCAATAAAACAGATTGGATAGAGGGATTCGGAGAAAATTCTTTACAGCATTTTCATAAGTCTCTTAGTTCATCACTGACACTAAATGCCTGCTGCTGCCAGTTTAAAAGGGCAGAAGCTGCTGTTCCTTCTATGCTATGTGCACAGACAGTCCAGAAATACAAAACTGTGACTCTAATCACTTTTTCTAATTAATAGAAGACAATGAAATTTTAAAAAAAGCAAATACAGGAGCAGTGAAACCGAAGTAAGAACCAATATCAGTGTCCTCTTACATAACACATAATTTTCAAATAATAAACTCCTATGAACCATTTTTAACTTATCAGTTGCTTATAGAAAAGTAGAAAACAAAATTAGCCCTAACAAACTCAAATACAGCAGCAAAATGCAGTGCCACATGGCACATATATACAGCTATCTTGTGTTTCAAATCAAATTGTTATTTACCTTTTGTGTCAGAATGTGTTTTTTATATCATCCCCATGTATTTTTCTTGGATGTATCATTTATATCTTATACCTTAAGCAGGAAAGAAAATATCCTTTATAGGTGATAAATGTTATGCTGTATGCTTTTTTCCACTGAAGAACAAGTAACAACTCTATATAAATAATTACAGACTGCTTTCTTTGTTGTGATCTATTATGCATATGTACAGATAATCTCTGTTTACCAACTGCCTCATTTAGCAACCATTCAAAGTAACATTGATATAAATAATACATTTTTATGGCCAATCCTCATATTGATGACTGTTATAGCATGCCACGGTCAAGTAATCACTAATCATGTGCTTCCCAATCAGCTTGGAACAATCAGTTAATATAGACTGTGGAAGTCAAATTGCAAGTTTTGGTCACATGTTTTATTTAATGATGATAGTAACTTACTTAATGACCAAAGGGGAAGTGGTCATAAAGCCCATTGTTATATACTTTTCTGTTCAGCAACATGGACTTGCCCAATTGTGGTTGCAAAATGAGGACTATCTACATTGCAGAAGTTTCATAATTATTTTCATGATAAGATAAAATAATTTGAGGAAGTCTATAACATGTCAGCCGTTACACAAAATTACAATACTTATAAACTGTTTCATTATATTAGATTTTGTACTGCTGCTGCTGATAGAAAGTTAAGATTATTCACATCGGACCTCAAAGATAAGAATGAATATAAGGTGAGAAGACAAAATAAATTAAATAACAACAAGTGGCTTTTAATATTTATTGATATACATATCAATTTAAATTGCAAATTAAATTGCATTATAATGTGTTGCATTCAGAAATTTTAAATAGACATAAACAATTGCATTGTATCTTGTATTTTAAAAGGTGATTCTATGTGACATTTTTGAAGCGCATTTGCATGGAATAAGCATGATAGTATTTATTTCAGCAATTCAAAACAAAGTTCCATTTAAGTTCCTTCTAGTGTACATTTTAAATAAAATTGAATATCTTTATAAATCCAAAGGAGATTGAACCATTAAGAATGAAGGTGAAATTAATTTATGACATATTTAAGAAGCTGCTCAGGGTTGCCTTGAACTGTGAGATGGGTGGCATATAAATTTAATGAATAAATAAAAGGTGAACAGAAAGTACAACTGGATATTCTGTTACATCTTTGGGTAATGTGCAAGGATTTCTTACTCCAGTTGTTCACTAACAGCATGGACAAAATGTATTTTCCCTCTTTAGTTATATACAGTAACTGAAAGAGATAAAATTGGGATGGATCTCAGTGTTGATAAAGTGAACTATTTCAGTTCTGATACTGTAATTCCTCACTTCAGAATTCTTAGTTTTTCAGTATGTATGTGTGTTTGACCCAAGCTCAGGGTGACAGTTCTTTGGATTTGAAATACTTCCTTATATAAGCAATCAGCAGCAATTTGAATATAAATGAAGCATATAACCATCCAGATTTGATAGGATGAATAGAAATGAATAAAACAGTGGAATTAGCAAAACAGATAGACTTCACAGTACGATGGCAATTGGGACCAGGATTGCTATTGCTAAGTGGTCAGAAAGCATAATGAAACGTGACCATATTGCTTATTGATGGCAATTCAGGCAATCCCAGTTGACATAATCCCAAGACATTTCAGGTTTTTAAAACAGGAAGCAATAAGAGTCCAATCTTAAGGATAAGCAGTGTGGAATACCACAGGAGGGCAAGGGAGGCCCTCAGCAGGCCTTGCATGAGTTGGTGAAGGGCAGTGCTGCAGAGTGGCGTGAGTGCAGAAGGAGCAAAAGGGAGGAAAGCACAGTGCATGCAAGCAAAGAAAAGCCAATAGGGAGACTTGCAGTCTTCCCTGCTTGCTTCCTTGACTTTGCTTGTGGGAAACCAGGAAAAGTTGCAAATGGCAATTGTGACTGAGAAGTTGCAGTTGGTCATATGTGTGAGCGGATTACCAAGTACCTGAATTTTTTGATCAGGTGACTATGGGAGATGTTGCAACAGCCAGGACTTTAAGGACCAGCTATAAGTTCATTGTTCAGCACCATTGTAACTTTGTTAGTCATTGAACAAATGGATTTTAAGCAAGGACGACCTCTATGCCTCATTAACATTTGAACCTTACTTGTAAAATTAGATACAATGTAACAAATTAACCCAAAGTTCAAAAGCAGTGCAGTCAAATTCTGCATTTATGATGCATTGGTATACTGGTTCTGTAGCATGTGCTACAAGAGACCCAAGCAAGAATAAAATAATGGCAATAGCCAATTCCTATTGATAGTGGGACAGAAAAATGAGAGAAGTATTATTTAACTATTCTAGTGACTTAGATTTATTTATCATTGGGCCTGAAACTTCCAATAACAAAGATGGCTTTAGAATGGAATTAGTGTTTGTGCAGGCTATTGCAGTGTAATTCATAGTATACCACACTGATAACTGTTTGAATAAATTAAATCTAAACATGCCAGATGGTTTCTTTATAAAACTAAAGTCATGTTGACTTTATTTCCGTCAAAGCTACAATTCAAAATATAGTTTCAACCAGCAAAATCCTCAGCCTAAATGACTTGAGTCTTGGTCTTATATTTTGATCACAATCTTGCTATCGTCTCTTTACTGTGCCTTAAAACGGTGCCTTGATTTTACCTTGGCTGATTTTACTTCTTTTAAAATGCCATCTTTGTCTTAATTCTGTAATAAAAGATATTTCTCCTTTTTATTAACAGACTTTGGTAGGCCATTCAGATTACATTAATGATTTGGTATTTTCACCTAAAGGTCAAGAAATTGCAAGTGTGAGTGATGACCACACATGCAGGTATGTATTTCGTTAGTGAAATATTACTATTTTATATAAATGTGAAAAAATTGAACATGTAGAAATTGATATTTTTGTAGAATTTTTCTACATAATTAGTTTAGTTAATAGCTAGAAGCTACATGCAAACACACAGAATTCTAGTATTTGGATGATTATTGTAGCAAATAGATGATCTATTTTGGCCTATTTGGGTGATGGGTTTTCAAGGAGGCAATTTGAATGGATTCATGCTGTAAGAATAAAGGACAAGAGTGTTTCAAATTGCTCTTCTTGCTCTTCCCCTCCTGTGTCTTTGTGAAGACACAATCTTCTGAGATTGAACATTCAGAAATACTCATTGGAAGTGGGATATACAGTATTTTCTGTTCCTGTCTCTTAGATTATCTCTGCCTTTGTCCCTTATTTTATATTATTTCAGTAATAGGATTATGCAGAACTATAATGAAACCACTGTTTTTTAACTGCTTGAGTGAGTATAAAAAATAACTTACTAATTTTATGATTTAGTACAAATGTACCAATTACTGTATAATTACTCATACTAGTATGAGGATGCATCCAAAATAATGTTTTAGTAACATTAGTAATACCAGAAATAGAATATTCTGTTAATTAAAGGATAGTACATAATGTTAGCTATGCTTTAAAAACATAAATAATGTAGTAATTCTGCCTTTTACAGAAAATTTGCCAGTCATTTGGCTACTTGAAGAATAATATGATATACAGATAAAAATGACATGTAGAAATACATAGCTCATCTCAAATTCAACTACAGAAAATTGATAAGGATGGTCCACGAAGCATTATGAATTCTTGTGATTTAATGAGGAAAAATAGCAAAACAATACTGTCATCACCATTTCTGGTTGTCTTGAAAACTGAGCTAATTACTGAGTCTCCTCCAGTTTAGAAAAAATTCTTCCCAAGTTAGTTTAGATATGCATGAAATACGTGACTAAAGATCTGGCCTTGATTATCTATTAGCATAATTTTAAGCTGTTGTAGTATGAAATCTGTGTAGCATTTTTATTACGTACACTGATCTGGTTTTTGTTTTAAGTCATTCACTTTATGTTTTTCCTCAAGATTTTATTGAGTGACTAAAATTTTATAATGCAGGATATCTATTTCATCCTCCTTTCATTTTAAAAAGAAACCATGTGCTTCTCTTAGATTCCAGTACATAATAATAATAACATTATGAATAGATTTGGAATTTTAATCCACCTATCAAGTCCTTCACAAGGACCTGGGATAAGCAGATATATGGATCCACCACCAGGGGATTATGATGCTCTGATGTGGTTGTCACTTATACAGGCAGTAATATATACTACCAAAAAGATCATCCATGCCAGGCATGTTTTAGCAGAATGGTCAGTCTAAACAACCCATTTAATATGAAGAAGCAAAAAACCCCAAAAAGAATCCTATACAAGATCAGTTATTACCCAGATCAGCAAGGACTATGGTCAGATATTAAATTTCCTGGACAGCTGTGAACAATTGGGTAACAAGTTCAGATGCTATGATTATAGGACCCTGTAGTCCTACAATATTCCTGGAAGAACAACCAGGAATGACAAAAGTATACTGTGTTTGACAATTAGAACCAACAAAGTTAAAAGTGAATGCTTGAAGCCTGTAAAAGAGTATCACTGATCAATGATCAGCAAATCAATTAAGATTTGTTATCTTCTTTAATAAGATAATATTCAGTGATACAGAACTGGAAGAGATTCAAAAGATTTTCGAAAATGGAAGACCCAAAAAGAATAGAAGAAGAGTAAAAGAAACTCATATAACAATTGCAAATGTAAGGGGCTTTTCTTTGAAGATGTTTCGCTTCTCATCCAAATTTGAAGTCACTTCTTTGATAAGAAACGAAATGTCTTTAAAGAAAAACAAGGAAGGCCAGTTGTCTCTTGAAAAAGCACCTTTGGGACAACCATGACCTGGATGACTGAAAATCTCTACAGACAAGGGAAACAGTTTCTACAAACTATAGAAATAATAACTTAGAACTAACAACAGAGCGAGTACAAGCTGGCACTGAAAGACAGAATTACCAGTAGAAAAATAAAGACTGTCAGAATTGCAAGTAGTGCCCCAAAATGCCCTGATATCTTAATGAAGGATGTGAATAAAGTGCTTGCAAGAATTAAAGCAGCTATCAAACATACTGGTCAGCTTGCTTATGGTACAGCAGCAGTGGTTACAGAAGAACTGGGTATTAAAATTAGAGAAATTGTGTTCTGATTCAAAAAGACCATGAATTGTCCATGAAATGTTGCATGTTGCAGTATAAAGGAGGCGGGAAAGTACTCTGAATATATTCTGTAACTGAATGTGATCTTTATATTGCAGCAAAATTTAAAGTAAATTAAAGCATAAAGTTATGAACTGTAAAATTGATACAATTCTCTTTTGCTTCTTTGGCTCAGGAGGAGAATATGATCCTTTTGCCAAAATGATTCACTGTCGTGAATTATATTAAGTTCATTTTTTAATACGTAAACACACGGTGTTGATTTGGCTTGGAAAAATCTACAAGGCAAGATTTCTGGCACCAGAAAAAAGGGCTTTGTCTGCAGATTATGTAATCAAATAGATATTCTTTGTTTTCACAAATATGCACTTTTTAAAAAGGGGTTCTAATCTCCAAATTTGGAGATCCCAGCATTTGAATTTAACTATTAATTATTTATTTATATATGGTATGGATTAAAATATAATAGCAATATTAAAAAGTATCAAGAAAATAAAAAATATTTTCCTTTCTCATTTTTTTCCATCAATTTCATAACCATCACCCACTGATATTAATCAATTAAAATATACAGTATGTACATTCTATCTTCTGTCAATTGCATTTAGGTTGAAAAGACCAGATCGTTACTGTGCTTGGAAGGGGTAACAACATATAACCTCCTTAAACCCCAATCTTTTTTATGTTTAGAGTCTGGGATTTAGAAGAAAATTTAAGAGCTTATTTTGTTTTGCGTTCTCCTGGAATGAGTGTGGGCTGGCATCCTGAGGATGCATTCAAGGCAAGTATCAACCAAACTGGGAGCTCTTTACAATAATTGTATATAAAATTGAAGCATTTCAGTATTTTCCAGTATTCACACTATGAAAAAGTGCAAGTTATGCAGTTAAAGGCACATTATATGTTGCTTTAGAAATGGTAATCTACTTCTTAGTTTAAGCTATTGGAAAAAGGTAAGGTGACTGGGGATTAACTCTACTGCTTCCCTATTTGAGAGGATTTTTTAAAAAAATGTATTATCATACTATGATAATTTAATTATTAAAAGGGTCTAGCCTCATTTTCAAAGCATCTTGAACCTGTCATTTATTGTCAGGTAAAATAATTTTCTGCCATGCTCTTTACTTATTTACTGTCTAGACAGTCTTTAAGCTTTCCAAAACTCTTATGTAAGAGAAATAAAACATAAATGAAATGAATTTTAAAGCCAAATGGTATAAAAATTAAAATAGCTCTCCAAAATGATAAAATTTCAGTCCTAATTATGAGTAATAGCAGAGGTATTCAGAGGAAAAAACATGAACTATAAATGGATCTTTTGGGGCTGCTTTAAAAGTAAGTACTGATAGTACTTGCTGAACCCTAGTATTAAAAAAAGTCACTTTGATAACCTTATTTGAAGGAGGTCTGACTTTCTGGCCTTTGCAATGTCTAATGGGCATGAGAACAAATTTGGGTTGCCATGTTTTAATTTATTGCTACGTTTTAAAACTAGTTGGAATTCATTACAATCTAAGTATGATCTGTTTTGTGGATTTATATTGCCAGGTGATGTCATGTGCTTTAATCTTCATTTCTTCCCATATTTCTCATACTTTGTGTTTATGATTTAATGAATTATTGAATTGTGATAAATGATGGAGTTGGCCTCATACCAAGTTCTTTCTTCAGTTATAATTCATTTTTGAATCTTAGACATAGAAAAACCAGAACTTAATTATAATGATTCTTGATTGCACTGTCGCTATAGGGTGTACAGGATAAAGAAGTCTAAATAACCCCATATCCCAAGAATTGCAACTGACTGTTATCTTTCATTTGTAGTTGATGGTAGCAGAAAAGAATGGAACTATTCGATTCTATGATCTTGTGACACATCAGGCTATCTTGTCTCTCACAACTGATCAAACACCACTAATGTCAGCAAACTGGTGCCTAAAAAATACTTTTAAAATTGGAGCAGTTGCAGGAAATGACTGGTTTATCTGGGACATTACTCGATCTAGGTATCATAAAATATTCAGTGCATTTTTTATTGTTTTCAGTATAATAGATGACTATTTTAAAGGTTGGCTTTTTAAAAAATATGCACAAAATATTTACTATTAAGGCTACATGCCCTATTGTAGCTGTTTGATTTAGAAATACAAAGAAAAAAAGGAGATGCTTAGGAGATCTAATTTTCTGTGATTATAGACTTTACTGTAAAAGACTACAGTATGATAATTAACATAGTTAACATACTTTTATGATGCAAAAAATGAATTGCACTGTAAAAAGAATAATTTCAAGAAATCACTTACTGGTTTACAAAAATAACTTCCTAAATTTGTATTTGCAATTAATATTAATATAAAAAGCCAAGAAAAGGAAAACATGGACAGAGAATAAAGATAGGAAAATATTTGCACTGCATTTCTTTACTTTATGCACCATTTCCTTTGTATATGTGGGTTGAATAAAGAGAATTAAAATATCTCTTTTTCTAGCAATTCTTTTTGTACGGTACTCAAATCTACATATTCTCAAAAGTAATTTCCATGTGAAATCCTTTTAAAATTATACTGGAAAGCAACCATTTTTGTGGTTTTTAAGTGGCAGCCTTTTTTACAAATAAAGTTGTTGGATAGCATGCACTTCTGATTGTTATCTTAGAATGAAGTCATGCAGTCCAAATTGTGCATGACCTACTTCTCAACAGGAATTAATGATTTTTATTATTATAAATTATTCTCTCTTTTAGTTACCCTTTGGATAAGAGGCCTGTCCATGCAGATAGAGCTAGGTTATTCAAGTAAGTTTTATTTAGATATATACTTAATTGATGCATTTGATTAATTGACTTCTCAATTAATCATTGATATAGGACTACAAGGTTTGACTTTTGCTATATCTTACTTATAGATATAGTTTGCATTTGAGAGATAATTGTATATTTTTTCTTTTAAGTTTTATTTTAAATTGTTAATATATTACTCTTTCTGTTATCTAACTTGATTTTTATGATTGGGAACTCTGAAAATTGTAATCTTAAAACATTGGGGAGACTACATTGAGTCTTAAAACATTGAGCTTTCAAAGGACTTATTAGAAAATGAAAGTTTGTTAAGAAAATGGGATGAAATAGGAAATAAGGGAGAATTGTAGCACAATGTATAATAATGTTTACATTAGTTAGAAAGATTGTCATGTCCAAGCCCTTGCTCAGTGCAGGAATCCAAATTAAGGCATGTTAGAGAAGTACCATTCCAGCTTGAGCACATACAATTAAGTAGAATCCATCACATCTTTTGATAATGTTCACTGTTCAGCTGCATATCTTTTTTCAAACATTCAAAATTCACGTACCTATAATTTAAATGCATCATTTCATGTCCCAAAGGGCAGATTTAGGATGCAAACCCTTGGAGATGCCAGAGTAAGAAGCTTTATGCCGGTAATAAAATAAACAAGACTTGCTTCCTAATCCCTGAACTTTTGATTGTCTTTCCTCGAAACTTGTTACATTTTTTTCTGAAACTTTCTTAAGCACACAGTTCAGTCCTTGAGGTGGGTCTGACCACAGTATAATAGAATGAAATAATTACTTCCCAAAAATAGTCATAAGTCACTTTTTTGAGTGCCATTGTAACTTCAAACAGTCACTAAAAGGACTGTTGTAAGTCGAGGACTACCTGTATTATTGTATTTTGAGCAAAACACTGAGCAAAAAGATTTGTGCATGCATGTACATACACGTGTTAGCCCTATGCAGAACATTCAGAAAGAGAAACCTAACATCAGTATGAAAAAGCATCCTACTTTAAAGTAGCTATGTCTGTGGAATGATTCACTCAGATGCTTCAAAAAAAGTGCATGATTATGTATATGCATAGATAACATCTCCCTGTATTCCAACCAAAAATGAAGCCACATGCATACACTGACAGCTGTGGACAATCTTCCTAACAGTTGCACAAACCTTCCAAAAGATATATTTTCTTTAATGTCTTGCCTACATTATATAAAATATTTTCAAAAGTCTTCTGAAATTATTCACTGAATTCATTGGAAAAGATCTATTATTATACCTAACTCTCCCATTGAAATGATGAAATTTAGACGTGTTTAATTTTGATTTTTTCACAATTATATTGAACATAATCTATTTTAAAATTTTGTTTAGATTCTCTTTTTGTCTTTAGATGGTCCCGAGTGAATGAAAACTTGTTCGCTACTACTGGCTATCCAGGAAAAATGTTCAGTCAACTTCTGGTTCATCATTTAGGTCATCCTCAGGTAAATTTATGAAAAATCAAAAATGTAAAATCCATTTTTTTAAAATTTCTGTACAATTTTGTCTTTAAGCAACTTATTATGATTACATGACAAACAAATGTAATCCAATGTGGGAAATTTTCTTTTATTTACTTCTCACTTGGATTTCATATGCTTTGAATCTACTTTATCAGAACATCTCAAGGAAAACTGCATTGTACGGTCAAAATAAAAAAAATTATAGGCTGGAATTCAGAAAGTTACTTTAGACATGTTCTCTTTAAAGACTTAAGCATGCTTGTAAGGACTTTTTTAGTTTACTGCTTTTAAACATTAGATTCTCATGATGCAGTGGACAATGTTCTTCGTAATAGCTTCAGTTTTAAAAAACAATGTATTAAAAGCCATGGAAATTGGCAGCTTAAGAAGCAAAATCCCTTTTAGGGGATTTGCTGAGGACATTTGGAATATATGAAAATATATTCTAGGTTCACCTGGCTTTAATAGCTTTAATAGGGAAGCTGTACAATTTAAGACATATAGTATTACTAATAATTAAATTTGTGTGATTGTGTTTTCTTAAAATAGTACTAAACTAGTAAAATTAGGCCTCTGGCTTACCATATGAGTTGAAATGATTACAAAATAGATTTGGAAAGCAAAGCTGAGTCTACTGGAAAAGACTTGAGAATAAATTATTCTATCTCAATCCTCTGAACTTAAAAGGAGCTCGAGAATTAAGATAATTAAAATCATATCTGTGTATGTTTATACATGGTATGCATTGCACAAATTTAGTTCTGATGTCCAGTGGATTTGATTTCCAGAAAGCAATAATGAGAACCAGTTAAAAGAATAAGGTAATACCTTATAAGAGAGTTGAATTTCACAAAATTCTTTATCTGGTAGAATGAATATTAAAAGCTACAAAAATAGCATAGTGCTTATACTTTCATTTAATGTAAATCATATAATCGAATAACTTCTATAGATCTCAGTGTAGCTACACATTGATTTAGCAAGACATTTCTGTCTTCCTCCTGATTTTCTAAGTTCTAAGTCTAAAAGAGTGCATTTCTTAAAATGATGTATTCTATGATATATTATGACTGATTTTGCTGATTTTCATCTTTACCAGAGAAAATGAGAAAAAGTATTTAGTCACCAAGAGTGGCAGAGCAAAATGTTTACAAACATCATCTGTTCTTAAAGTTTAGCTATCAGAGGAAACTATATTTGGAATGTGATGTAAAGGGGATAGCCTATGACAAAGGTAAATCTAAGTATTACTGTGGAAAAACAGTAAAGCAATTAAATGAAAGTGCTGGCTTCTAGATGCAGTGTCAGGTCTTTAAAAGATTAGGAGGACTGTCTCAATTTATGTTTGAATTTATCTTCATGCACTAACAGTAGATTATTATTTTTACTTGTATAGCTTACGCTTTGTCCAAAGCATTAATTTTTTAGCTTTTAGTTTCAAATTTAGAAGCAAACTATCTTGACATTTAGAAATTCTGAACTTATATCCAATACCAGTGATGAGGTGGGATTCTACCAGTTCGCACCTATTCACTAGAATCAATTGTTAACATTCTAAGTAATTCGGAGAACCGGTTGTTAGAAGAAATTACTGGCCCAATCCTGTCAGGAAGGCAGGAAGGAAACATTCTGGTGTTGCTTACAGAAACTGCCTCTCCTTTAACCCTTATTACATTCTTGGCAGGACTAGACTTCCTGTCTCAGGAACATCTCTGGAGTTTTTTCCCCCTCCTTTGCTGGTACTTTGCTTGTGTGGAGTGACATTCAAAGTTACAATGGCACTGAAAAAAGTGACTTATGATCATTTTTCACACTTAGGACTGCTGCAGCATCCCCACAGTCATGAGAGGTCAGGCAAGGAGATGCGTGCCTCGATGTGAGTGATATTGAGTTGGCCACGCCCAGCTAATAACATGACCACCAAGCCACATCCACCCAGTCACATGTACACCAAGCCACTCCCACCAACTAAGTCACGCCCACAGAATTTTTCGTTAAAAAATTTGAATCCCACCCTGGTCACAGCCCAACAGCTAAAAAGTATTTTGAAATTTTCTTTTGAAGTTGTCTTACTGCATGCTAGATTTTAATTAGAAAGAATAACTAAACTAATTAACTTTTTTTTTCTCTACAGCCTATCCTTATTGGTTCTGCACCCTTAGGATCTGGTTTAACCTGGCATAGGACCCTTCCACTATGTGCCATGGGAGGAGATCATAAAGTATATTTTTGGGTGACCGAAATATAAAAAAAGATAACTACTGTATAGTGGTTTAAAGTATAAGATAATAATTAAGGGAAGGAAGAGTTGAAATAATATAGTTGGCTTATTTTATACTTTTTTTATAGAAACATTGCTTTTGATTGAAGTTTTGCAGATTTTAGACTTTTTTTCTAGTTTTAGAAGTGCAGCTGAATTTAACAGGGCATTGTACTCAACATTTTCTGTGCAAATCTTGTTGAAATAATCTCTTGTGCAAATTTTCATAAGTTTAAAAGGAAGTGCAGCCAAGAAAAACAGTTCAAATAGATTGCCTATATGGAAAGATATACACTTTGATATCATTACCAAAATGTTGGTTCAGATACCATCTCAGCCTAGAATGTTCATTGACAAAGCATAGCAAAAATCTCTAAAAGTGAATATTTCTTAATAAAAACTGATTCCTGAGATGAATGTGTATATCTGTGATATCATGAAGTGCTATGCCAACTGTAGATAGTGAGGCATGATATGGTTGCAATAAATAACCTCAATTATTGGCTGCTAACTTTTATAACTGAACATATTGAGAAAAAAGACAAATCCAAAACGGGGACAAAGAGGTCAATTTCTACAATGAAATTAAATTGTATACCTAACAGATGTTAAGAACCTTTTTTCGTCATGATAAACTAAAACTCAAGTTTTTCCAGGTTTCTGAATGAGCAAAATATATCCTTCAGTTGCTTAAAAATTAAAAATGTCCATAAATCTCCATTCTTCTGATTAGGACCTGCACAAGACAATGTTTTGAAAATTCAACTGTAATAACAATGTATTTTTCACAACTGCAAATTCAAACTTATTTATTTCATATGTAAGTTGATAATATGTGATGGGAAGGATTCTTACAAACCGTCATGATACAAATCAGACACAAAAATGTTTTTAAACATGTTTTAAATAAATTTGCTTTTCTAAATAATAGTGTGTCAATATTTTATTTCACATTAAAATTAAAATGACTATTAGATGTCCGATGTTGCCCAAATATAAAGACTGCAAGAAGTGAAACAAATATTCGGTAAATATATATTGAGGGCACTTATTTTATTCAAATGTTAATGTTTTATTTGCTGCAATGGATTTCCATCTGTCCTTTTATATATTCTCAGTCAAAAAACAAAAATAAATTGCACCTCAAAGCTTGAACAAACCTTAAAAATACAAACAGTTTGTTCTTCCTAAAAGCTACCAGTATTAGTGTGCTAAAACTGTGTGAAAGATTTGTAAAAAAATTTAACTGGAAAATAATGGCTTTGCAATCAATGGTTCTACTTCAAAAATCAATTTTATCTGCTTTAATTAAATCACTAGCTTATCTGTTAGAGTTTTTGAGGTACATTAACAAACTTCCTGGGATATTTCTTTTTGCACAGTATTTCACATTTCAATCATCCTTTTCTTTACAATTTTTGTACATGTCAAAGCAGGCAAATTACAAAGCTTAACATGTATTCCTTTTTATTATAGCATGGATTCATATATTCAGATCACACATTTTCAGTTCCTCTAAATAGCTTAATAGGTCAGTTTGTAACATGCAAGAATCAGAAGGGAATTTTTAATTTCAAAAAGCTGAAAGTGACGAGTATCATTTCCTTTGTGTGTGTATATGTCTGTGTTTGTGTATCTCACAGTATAATAATCTTCATTTATCATGTTTGGCAGATATTTATAAACAGATAACACTATCTTCTCTTCTAAATTGTAAAACAATTTTTCTCCAAAAAGATTAATCAAAATATAAATTTATTTTACATAAGTAAATTTATTTCTGATATTTGGAGTAATTTATGCTAGGTTCCAGAATTTATCTATGCCCTTAACATTCTGCAGCTTATAGCCTTTCCTGACTATTTTTACTGAGAATGTATCAGCAGATACCAAAAAGTTAAAAAAATAAGCTTATGCTTAATTTTAGGATATATATAACTCATGTGCCAAGTGAGATCAGTGTCAGCTATACTAGGTAGACCAGAATTAGAAAATTAACTCCACAGAAAAACCAGAATTACACTTTTTTGAGATAAGTTATAATAACAGAACTTTGCAAGTCTGAATGCATTGGTCCTCCCCTGCTGCATATCTCTATTGAATTAGAGACGTATTTGCCGGAATGGCTTTTTGAATATTGTTTTCCAGGGTTTAAGGAATGTTTCAGTGTTCTTTGTCTAGGTAATGGTTCCTATATAACTGTCACGGTCACCTTCCTTTCTGCTATGAGGCCATTAGGGCAGTGGTTGCCAACCAGTAGGTCGGGGACCACTGGGTGGTCCAAGAGAAAATTTGGGTGATCTGCAGAGAAATGTGGCCCCCAAAGCATCCTCCAAAGCAATTAATCCAGGCTGCTTGGGAACACAAGGCTGTGCCACCCACATGGCCTGCGGGAACATAAGGCTTACATCGCTCGCATTGTGAACATGAGGTAGTGAGGGGAGGGGCAGAGTGGGGGAGCTTGCCCCACTCGCCCCATGTGCCTTGCCTGGCCACCGTGCTGCTTCTTTCCACTTCTTCTGCCTTTGGCTGCACGCAAGGAAAGCAGTAAACATCTTTCTTTTTCTCTCCCAGACTCTCCCAGAAATGAGTCTTTGGGACCCTGCAAGGCATCCTGCTCCAAGAGGCGCTGGCACGACAAGTCTCACAAAGACTCATTTCTGGCGGAGTTTGGGGGAGAGAAAGACTTCTGCTGCTTTCCTTGCATGAAGCTAAAAGTCTCTCTCTTCCCCTGAGAATGGAGCTGGGGATGGTATCCTGCGATCCCAAATAAAGAATGAACAATTGGTAGGAAAATGGGATGGGGAATTTTCCTGCAGACTTTTTTTTTGGGGGGGGGGTTTCCTAGGGTTTCTGGTCCACAGAAAGTAAATGAGTTTGGTGGTCCAAAAAGTTGGGGACCCCTGCATTAGGACATTATTATGAACTGATAAAGTATCCAAGACTACAAAGAAAATGGGATTTTGAAAGAACAAAGAGGTCCTATAAACAAAGCTATTTTGTTCTTTGTTCAGAACTCTACTTGCCTACCAATATCTTCCCCAGTATCTAATGAATTCCCTGACCTACATCTTTAATGGTTGATGATCAGTTGGCAATGTACTGTATATAAAAACAAACTTCAATTCATAGCTGCTAAATTTATTCAAAAGCCTCTGGTGAGAAATTTTATCAATGACTTCTTGAAAATCATACACTGTATGCATAGGGTAATTTGTTTCCTCTATGTGCAAAGGATGTTTTCTTTGATGACAATTTCTATCAATTAGCCATTTATTTATGCCTGCATGCATTTCCATGTAACTATGGATGTTAACTTTTTATTTATTTTTTATTCATTTATTTTGTCAAGCAATTATAAGATATATAAAAAGAAACAATAGGACAGGGACGTTAGGCATGTCGGTGCGCTTATGCACGCCCCCTACAGACCTCTTAGGAAAGGGGTGAGGTCAATAGTAGACAGTCTAAGGTTAAAGTTTTGGAGGTTTGGGGAAGAAACCACAGAGTCATGTAGAGTATTCCAGACATTGACCACTCTGTTGCTAAAGTCACATTTCCTGCAATCAAGTTTGGTGCGGTTAACCTTGAGTTTGTATCCATTGTGTGCTCTTGTATTGTTATGGTTGAAGCTGAAGTATTCATTGACAGGTAGGACATTGCAATATATAATTTTATATACTATATTTAGATGGGACTGAAGGCAGCATAGTTCTAGATTTTCTAGGTCTAGAATTTGAAGTCTGGTGGCATAAGGTATTCTGCAACGAGTAGAGGAGTGGAGATCTCTTCTTGTGAACTATTTCTGGACTTTCTCAATTGTATTAATATCAGATATGTAATGCAGGTTCCAGACTAATGAGCTGTATTCAAGTATTGGTCTAGCAAATGTTTTGTATGCCCTAGTTAGTAGTGTGATATTACCAGAGAAAAAACTATGTGGGATTAGGTTAACGACTCTTAATGCCTTTTTGGCTATGCAGTTACAGTGGGCTCTAGCACTTAGATCATTTCCTCATTCAGATAAAAGTTTGGGCCTGTCACAATACACCCAGGTTGACTACAGCAACCTTTGATGTTATCCAAGATATGAAAATCTGAGCCAGACTTCCACCAAACACCCACCCACACATACCACTCCTAATTGTAGACCATTTCAAATTATTTGTCTTATTCTTTTGATTTTTTAAAAAAATCATGTTTTAATGCAGGATGGATGGATGGATGGATTGATTGATTGAACTATATGCTGCCAATCTCCCCCAAAAGGCAATTCAGGGTGGCTTGCCCAAAATTCACTTTCGCTTTGCACCCTATAAAAATTGTATCGAAATTATATCGTCCTGTCAAATGTCTTAACGATTTTCATTTTACACTGGCGATTCTCCAGTTTCTTCCAGTCCGTTTGTCTTTACTGACTGCGTTTGAGCGGAGAGTAACTATTAACACCTTCATAATTAAAACTGTATTTCAAGCCTCCTTTTGCAGAAGATGCTGCGAACGGGAAGAACACATCGAGGCGCCTCGGCGCCGAAAGAACCCCAACCTTCAAGCATCCGAACTACAGTTCCCAGGATGCCCTTCTTTCTGCTCTGATAACGCGAAGGAGAGGTCGGAATAGCTTCCCGTGAGAGAGGTCGCGAGGGATAGTTAGGGAAGAGGTTTGTGGCCTCGATGCTGTGAGAGGTCGCCGGGAATGGACGAGGACGGTTTGCCTCTCGTAGGTTCGGGCATCGACCTGACCAAGGTATTGGCGGGCGACCTGGCCTTGCGCATGCGTCGAGCGACTCCGGCCTCTCCCGAAAGGCAGCTTTCCACAGCATCCCCCCGTCTCACCTAACATTCGGGTGGGGAAGAGAAAGAACCGGGCAAAGGTCCCTTCTGGGTGCCCGCTGCCTTCCCCATCCCGTTAAAGCCCCTCTCCCTACAGCAGTATTTCACAGCTGGCCCACAAATGTGCAAAAAAAATTCCATCCCTGACAAGGAAAGCAGAAGCAAAAAGTTTTAGGATGAAGCAAAATCTGTAACAGCCTCGAATGGGGGCTGAAGGTGGAAGAGACGACAGACGGACAGGATCGTGGCCATTATTCTTCACAGTAGTTTAGCTGTTGAAATGTGTTTGAATATTACTAGCTCGAGTTGGTAGTTATTAGGCTGTTAAAGGTTTGAGCTCCGAGCCTGGCAATTTGGTAGCAAACTTTTCCTTGCCGAGGAAATGTCCGTGCGTTTTGAATTGTTTAGCTGAGGAAACCTCCCTGAGTCATCTCTTGGGCGCATATATCCATATAAATGCATTGATTTATTTGTTCATGGGGTTGATCCGCTACTCCGAGTAATTTTTGATTCTGTGCAGATGGTCCTCGACTTACGATCACAATTGAGCCCACATTACTAAATGAGACAGTTAAGCCAGTTTTGCTTCATTTTTTACCACTTTACCTGCTGTGGTTGTTAAGTGAATCACTGCAGGTGCTAAGTTAGTGACACCGTTGTTAAGTGAATCTGGCTTCCCCATTGACTTTGTCAGAAGGTTGCGAAGAGGGATTATGTGATTACAAAACCATCCTAAATATGAATGTGAATCAGCGGCCAAGTGTCTGAATTTTGATCACATGACCATGGGGATGTTGAAATGGTGATAAGTGTAAAAAATGGTCCTGTCATTTTTTTTTTAGTGTCATTATAAGGCCAATGAACTTTTGTAAGTGAAGGATGATTACCTGCATATATATTTAACATCTGTAAATCAGATTGAAACTATATTTTATTTTATTTTATTTATTTATTAAATTTATATGCCATCCATCTCGCAGTTTACGTAAATTGTATATCACTTAAAACAAATCATAAAATACCATACCATTGATAGGATTCTACTGTGTTTGCACACAGAGTACATGAATCAAGGAGCCATCCTACCAGGAGAGAGAATAACATTACAATCTTCTAGCACCCACAGCTGCTGACATGGGTTTCCATAGTATTCCTACATTCAAATAAAGTTTGGAATAGTAAGAAATTTCTGCTATCCATGTTCATGGTAGCTCATGCCTTGGTCATCTCCCATTTGAATTACTGCAATGTGTTCTAGATGGGGCTGCCCTTGAAGACAGCCCGGAAATTGCAGCTGGTCCAGAATGCAGCAATGTGCAAAGTAACCCAGGCGGGGAGAGTTAGGTTTGCCCTCTGTTGCACAAGTTCTACTGCCTTCCAGTTTCTTTCGAAGTGCAATTTAAAGAGCTCTGTATGGCCAGGTTATCGATGTGAGTGCCTTTCCCTAAGGATATGCCCGTCCTGCCAGATCAGATAGGATGGGCACAGTCCTAATCCCTTCCCTTAAACATTGCCTTCTCATGGTATCTCAAACCTTGTCTTCCATAAAGCTTTGAAGACCTGACTTTTTCCCCAAGCACTGGGACAAGTTAGGCTGGCTACATTTCAGAAGTTTGGCTTGACTCCAGGTTTTTGTTTTAAATGCATTTCGTCTTTATGGTTTTAAGGTGGCTTTTATGATGTAACTTTAATTGGGAGCCTTGGTTATAAGATGGGTGGCTATATAGTTTTAAATAAATAAAATGTATAAGACAACTTTCCCAAATTGGTGCTTTTCAGATGTGCTGGATACTAGTTCAGCTATTCTAATCAAGCAAACAGCAGGATAAGGATGGTTAATATAATGGGTAAACTTTAGAAAGTTTGAAACTCTTCTAAGATGATTTAAATTTCAATTAAACTAAAAAAAGCCCACAAAATTTTCCCTGAATAGACAAATCTCAGAAATTTCCAAAATTTTCACATTGAAAAGATCTTAAGTGTTTGATTCTGTGAAAGAAAAAACAATCCAACATGTATGACAATGGGGAAAATCTTTGATAAGGCATTCAGTTTGATTAAGCATTGTGTAATAAATATCTGTTGTCAGTATAGCTGACTGCTGAGTTACTCAATACATAAAAAATAAATGTTTTATCACTTCCTTGTTTTTCATTAAAATGGTTGTTGCCAATTTCTATAGATAAGCTATGACATGAGAAATTTTGTGTTAATGTGTTTTCTGGTTATATATTAATCATTTCTCTTGCAAAGAATATATTAGGCATGCTATATTAAGAATGGCTGCTGTTAATTTTCAGTTTGATGATGAACAAATTCCTTACGTTGTTTCTCATTAATTACAAAAGCACTCAGAAATGTAGGATACGATTTTAGCCCAGTTCATTCTCTGACAGCAGTCTATAAAAACAGTGTTGTGAAACTCTAATATGCTTCCAGAATGTTTCCTGTGCCAATTTCAGGATCTGAGATATACAACTCTTATTTATTCAATGTCACTAATAAATAGTTTGGCTTAAATTCAGAAGTTATTCACTTTTATATTTTTAAACTCTTGACTGTCTCATCCTTGTGGTCTTCCATGTTTTAATGTACAGTTGTGGTAAAAGAGAATACGCTTTAGTCAATTGCTGAAAAATTGGCAAACTGCAAATTTGGTAAAAGATAAGTTATACTTTTGTGCATTTTGGCACATTGCTTCAAAGAATAAATTATCACTCAAATACTTGGCCAATCACAGTTTCAATGTATATGTTTAATACTGTGTTTGCTTCATATTAGACAGATATTAAAAGAGCTTGTTTGGTGTAGTAGTTAAGGCATTAGACTGGAAACCGGGAGATCATGAGTTCTAGTCTCACCATAGGCACAAAATCAGCTGGGTGACTTTGGGCTGGTCACTTCTCTCAGCTCTAGGAAGGAGTCATTGGCAAACCACTCATGAAAAATCTTGCCAAGAAAATGGCAGTGACTTGACCATTTAGTTAGTTGATTTCTCTTCAGTGTTGTGTTTTTTCTGTGTTTTATGTAATGCAGGTTCCAGCTATCCAACAAAAGAGAACAGTGGCGTTTCTAAACCAATTTGTGGTTCATACAGTTCAGTTCCTGAATCGATTTTCAACTATATGTGAAGAGGTAGCACATGCCATACTGTAATTTTCCAAAGCCAGCGTATACTACATTTCTCTATAATGCATGCTTGGTACAGAAATAATTTCAATTCTCATTCTCCACCATGAAAAAGTTTTAAAAATGAAGAAAAAGTATAATCTGCCAGTGGAAAACATGAAAATGTCTCTGTATTCAAAGTTGGCTTGCTAGGCTTTGGCATGCAATGTTTTGGGGAATATTTCTGGAAACTTGGTTTTCATCCTTTATTGTGTTAAACAAGAGGTAGTTATCAGCTTTCATCACCATGGCACCATATTAATCTTCCTGGAGAAGCAATACATTTTTATATGTGAATATGAAAGATACATGGAAAAGTCAGAGTATAGAGCAGAGTCTCCAAACTTGACAATTTTAAGATTTATAGACTTCAACTCCCAGCTATGCTGGCTGGAGGATTCTGGGAGTTGAAGTCCACAAAGTCTTAAAGTTGCCAAGTTTGGGGATCCCTGGTATAGAGAGTTAATATAAGTTTATGAGGGACTTTTTGTTAGAATATTGCCATTTTTTTAACCTGTTTGTATTACTTTGCCATATTCAGTGGTATCTCAAGTTTTTGTCTCTCTCTAAACTCCAAATTGTTCAGGAATATTGTATTGCTTACCTGTACTTGTTATTAATTTAAAAAAATACTAAACAGTTGAATCTTGACTAATAGTTTAAATTTCCCAACTAGTCTCTGCCTAACTAGTTTTGGAACTCTGAGACAGTTAATTATCTTTGGTAGCTATCTTTATGTTTTGGCACCAGACTGAAGAAAAAAAAAGGTGGCTTTTAATGGTATTGAATACTACATTATTTCTTCAATAATATGCTTAATAAATTTAATAGATTAATTTGCTTATTTACATGTATTTGAGTTCATGATCTCCTCTCTTGCCTATGTAGTGTATTTTAGTATTACCAGAAATTAAGGCTATTCTAAATGGCCTGTGGTGCAATCTGAACATTCAGGGATGCATAGATTAATAAGAGCTCTCTGCAAGTATTGGCTGCTTTAAACTATAGTTAGAATTGGAATTAGAATTAGAATTCTTTATTGGCCAAATGTGATTGGACCCACAAGGAATTTGTCTTGGTGCAAATGCTCTCTGTTGCTGAGTTAGTATCTTTTCGTTAAAATTAATTTTTAGCAAAGCTTAATAAAGAAGGATAAATATAATCTTATATCAATATGTAATTGTGTCATGTTACTTGTTAATGAAATGAATATTAGCATAGTAGTATATTAAATCAGCTGAACATCACAGTGTAATCAGATATTTCAAACCAACTGTATAATAGCACTTAAAGGATCATTGTCCAATATGTTTCATATTAGTCTCCAAAAGACCGAAGCAATAAGTTTGCTTTTTAGGGAGATGGATTGGGGTGATAGGAAAGAGCTAAGTATTACTGAATGGAAAATATGGAGGAGTTAAACGATGCTGAGGAAATTGTTGAGTAATATTTCTCTTCCTTATTCCCAGAAATTGTCAGCACTTTCCCTCCGTATTCAGCAAATTGAAACTTTGCTCAATATTCTGGATGCAAAGGTTTGTTCCTGTTATGCCTCTTTTTATGTGGTAGTTTAAATATTCTTAAATATATAATTTGTAAGGTTGTGAGGGTAGATTTCATTTAGATAATGTTTGTCTACAAACAAAAATGAGCACATATTTTTTAAGTATTAAAGAAAGTAAAGGAGAACACATAGGAAATAGACACATTCAATAGTGGAAAATGAAGGTAAAGATTTGGGCATATGTAAAGTCTGACAGTCCTAGCATCATGTAACTATACATTCTGAAACTTTGATAGAAGAGAAATGTTTATCAGGTGTTGTATTATGGATGAAAAATTTGTAAATCAATATTAAAATATTGATTTGTGATGTGCCCCATTTTCAGTTATCTTCCGTGCCTGGCCTAGAAGATGAGATCTCAAACACAAGTGTTATGAATGGCTCTGTCTCACAAATGTTGGTAGATCCACAGACAACAAATGTATCACCTAACGTGGAGGTAAACTAGTCTTTCTAAAGCACAATATGACTGTATTCAAAAGTCAAGAAAATCAGAATTATTTGAAAATAACCAAATAGTTGGTGCAAGCTGTTTGTTTGCTCTCATTGATTCTATGAACTAGCCAAATAATACAGAAATATCCATCCATTGATATGCCACTGTGTTCCCCCCAAAATAAGACCCTGTCTTATTATTATTTTGCCATCAAAAAGGCACCAGGTCTTATTTTCAGGGAGGGAAATGTTGTCCACTGACTCATCTCACTTGCATGTGTTGCCGGCCTCCTTTTCACTGTCAGAGGCCTTCAGGAACTTCTTCTGTGGCCAGCAAGGCTGGCAAGACTTTCCTGAAGGCCACTGCAGCTGATATAAGAGCTCTGGATCGATCCAGAGCTCTGCAATAGGTTGCAGAGGCCTTCAGGAAAGCCTTGCCAGCTACAGAAGAAATGGGCTGGCAAGAAAGGTGTCAGGGTGTGCAAGGCCTGGCTGCAACTGTCCAAAGGTAAGTAGTACAGCAACTCCACTCCCCATCCCCACCCTAGCTTAATTTTTACCCATGTACCCTGAAGTGGGTGGGATCTAATTAGGGCTTATTTGGGGGGTAGGGCTTATATTGGGCACATGTGTAAAAATCAAGCTACTACTTACTTTCAGGGTAGGTTGTATTTTCGGGAAAACACAGTATCTTTTGTGGTAACTGAAAATTTAGGCTTGCTTCTCTTTAGATTCAAAAGATTCATCTCATTGGACTCCAGTTTGACTTCTAGTGATTTAATAGACCCTTGCCTAATAAGTCCTAACGGGAAATAGTTTTCCATTGCCTTCTTCTGGGATGCATCTTCAATTCCCCAGTGTCCTCAACTGCGTTGGGGTACACCCAAGATCCCAAGTAGGTCCAACCCTGCATAGCTTTTTGCAGTCAACTAAGCTTGACTAAACTTTGTTACCTTAAAAAGTAAGATATCTGCAATGTCTGGACAGAAATAGAATTCTTATTTCATAGACCTTGCTATTCAGGTTTGTGTAACTACTTCCCTGACAGGAGGAGCCAAGCAGGACCAATCAGACTTCAGGTATAAGTTTCTGGTAGAGCTATAATTTTTTTTAACTTAATGTGATATCCAAATATGGTAAAGTCTGAGGACATGTGAAGACTGGTGTGCACTGTTTGTTATATTGCAGACCAGTGTACCTGAGTTAGGGCAACAGAAGACAGATGGAACTAGTGAAAATGTCATCACTGTTGCAAAGGATCTACGCTATGCCAGATACCTGAAAATGGTTCAAGTGGTAAGTCACATTTATTTTACCAGGCTTTATCATAAACATTTGGGCTTCTATTCCCTGAAGTTTCCTTTAAACTAAACTTTGTTTTTTGAGGTTAATTGTGAATGTAGATGGAATTTTAAATGCTTTTAGCAAAGAAATTAGTATAGAAATTGAGACATAAATATCAAGACACAATTTTCCTCTATGTCTTCCTGTACCAAAACACAATTATCTGCCATGACTAAAAGTACTAATTTGTCATTATGTGCCAACTGTATGTATGTATGTGTGAGGGTGTACTGTATGCACAATCATGATGTCTAGTGGTTTATGTCAGTTTTAGTTCAACAGTGTTTATTTGTGATATCCAACTTAAAAATCAGTTTAGCTTTAATTTTCGTCGTCGGTGCTGACTGTGGCTGTCCCAGAAAACCAGTTGCATTTCATTTATTCTTTCACATATAATTTGTTTTTGGCTCTATTACTTGCTCACAAATGAGCTCCTGGTGAAACAGACAAGCTTTGACAGAGCCAGTGGTTTTCTTTTTTAATGCCTTCTGATACTGAAATATGTGCAAAATATGAGCAAGAGTTCAACTTGAATAAACTAAAGTTTAAGATAAAAAAATAAACTAAGCCTGGCAAAGTGAAACTAAATTGAATGAATAGGCACTTTTTTTTCTAATTGTGTATGTGTCATTTTGTATATCATAGATTTAAGGGGGAAGTGGTGGCTCAGTGGCTAAGACGCTAAGCTTGTCGATCAGAAAGTTCGGCAGTTCGAATCCCTAGCACCGCATAAAGGAATGAGCTCCGTTACTTGTCTCCAGCTTCTGCCAACCTAGCAGTTCAAAAGCATGTAAAAATGCAAGTAGAAAAATAGGGACCACTTTGGTGGGAAAGTAACAGTGTTCCGTGCGCCTTCAGCATTTAGTCATGCCAGCCACATGACCACAGAGACATCTTTGGATAGTGCTGGCTCTTCGGTTTTGTAACGGAGATGAGCACCACCCCCTAGAGCCGGAAACGACTAGCATGTATGTGCGAGGCGAACCTTTACCTTATATCGTAGATTTAATGCAAAGGGGTAAGAAGTTACATTGATAATTCCATTTCAATTGTTATTCATTTGATTTATTTAGCTTCTGATCCTAGTATAATTTCATCTCAAAGCAGGTTAGAAACTTGTGGTTTTGTTGGCATTCTCCCGAGTAGGATATGACGACAAAGCAATTTCGATGAACGTTGCATTTACAGTTTTGCTGGAAGTATACAGCAACCTATTAAAGCCATAGTGCAGTCCTAGGGGGAAATGACATTTGATTTAACAAGTTGTAGCTTGTAAAGCCACTGTGGATTCTGAAACATCTTTTGCTTTTGAAGCATTGAATAATCTTGAAATGCAATATAGTATTACAGTTCTTTCAGTAATGGTAAAAAATCACAGGAAAATGTAAACTTTTGTGATTGTACTTTTCCTGGATATTCATGATGATATAAAAGAGTCCAGATTTCTTTACTGGAGCATGAACAAGGGGAAATGACCTTGAGGGAAATACTATAGACAAGAACTAATATATAAGGAGGACTGAAATATCCCTTAAGTCTTAAGGGATAGAAGGCAATGTTTTCAATCTGAGTTACTAGTGGGACTGACAAGTGAGATGGTAGCTGAAAGGAGATTTCTCATTCGATGCTCTTCAATGCGTTGGATTTACAATGAGATGTCCATTCAAGTGGAGGCACATTTGCACTCTGTAAGCAATTCTTGTTTCAGTGATTGGATGTTGAGTAGGAGAGAAGAATGACCTGCTATTTTGTTTTTTTACTCAGTCCTTATCCAACATTGCTGATTATATTCTCTATCATTCAGCTAGGGTTGATGTTCTTAAATATGTACAGTCGGCGGAAGAACAAAAAGTTTTAAGAATTTGCATACCTGGAATATCAACACAGTTTTTAATGGTTTATGCAAATCTGATGTATGATGAAATGTATGTGCCTGGAAAATTGAATAAAAGATGTTGAATTCTTTGTCTGCATAGTGGCCTATTTCAAATACAACAAATATTGACCTATTTCAAATATAACAAATAAATACGGAAAGTGTACATCTAAACTAAGTAGAAGTTAGTACATACAATGCAGACTGAGGAGCATTGATGTGACAAGTAGGACAGATTCTTCCAATCATCACTATTGCTTGAATATCTGTTCATTAGGTAGGTGTTGAGAATCTGTATTTATATGGAGGTGCATATTTTGACAATGCTTTGGAAGAAATGCTCGATTTCATACAATCCTAGTATTAATTTGCTAAAGAAATTCTGAACCTTTTTCAGCCTTCTAAATGAGCCTGGGGGGAGAATGCTGCTACTTTGGGGACTTCAGTATGAAGCAAAGAGATACTGTCCTCATATGAGGTCCCAAGTGCTGGATCTTTTCCAAAGCTTGGAGAGCTCTAATAGTTTGACCACTAAGGAAATGAATATGTTCTAATCTGATAACCAAAGAATCGGTTTTACTACAGTTCCAGTAAAAAATTTGAAGCAATGTTGGTAATGGCAGATATCCATGTGGAGCTGTTATTAAGATGGGTGTGATAAGTTTAAATGTTTGGTGTAAACTTTAGAGTAAAAGCAGAAGAGCAGTAACCAAGCCAACACAGAGCCTTAGGAAAGGCAACTTTCCATTTTTAAGTTGATACAGAATACAATGTTCTCTATGTAAAGGTGGGTCTGGAAATAAATGACCTTTCCTTTGGAATAATGTGTCTACCTGTTTCATAAATCTTAAGCTAACCTTTAACTAAGCCCCAGGATATAATTTCTCTTACATTAGTTATGTGATACAATTCCTTTTTTACTTAATTGTCAATCATGTTAGCATTATCTGTCTGTTAAAGTTATTGGCATGTAAATAATTTGTGGCATTTCATCTTACCCATTCCATCCTTCATATTATCCTTGACAGTTTCTGGGATTAAAACCTAGGTGAGAAATTTTTGTTTTTATTTCAATTTTGAAGCCTTACAATAGTTGAATAGTTCCTCTGAATTAGGAATAGAATAGCAGATTAAAACAGTGGTTCTGAATCTTGGCAACTTTAAGATACATGGACTTCAACTCTCAGAATTCTTCAGATAGCATGGATATTTTAAAATTGGTTGATGTCCTTGCTTTTCCATGCTCGATTCATGCTCATCAATGCTGTGCAACCAAGTGTGATTTGATGCTTTATTTCTGGCTGCCTTCACTGCTTTGATCAATCTGCAATCCGAGGAAAATGAATTCTTGCACACATTTGATCTCTGCATTGCCAATTATTTTGACATTTCCATTCCCTGCAACGGTCATTTGATATTGGTCATTTTAATGATATTGGTCATTTTAATGAAGTAGCCAAATTTCTTGCTTTCTTCTTTAATCCTTTTGATCAGATTCAGGGTTTCTTTGGTTTCTGAGAGGAGTGTTGTATCAGCAGCATATTGAAGATTGTTGATGTTCCTTCCTCCAATCTTTATTTTAGTTTTTGATTCTTCAAGTTCTATCTCGAACGAGAAAGTCGAAGGAATGCAATCTTGCCATCCTTCTTGCTATATCTTGAACTAGTTGGGATCTCCATATGGTGTTTCCATAGTAGCTTCCTGATTTGTGTATAGCAACTGCAGCAATTTGACCAGATGTGTCAATACCCTCAGGACTCTCAGCTTGTCAAGATCGACACAATCAAAGGCTGTCTTGTAGTCAATAAAGCAGATTATAGATATTATGTTCATATTCTTGAAACTTTTCCACAATCCAGAATAGATTTGCAACACAGGCATGAGTTCCATAGCCCCTTCTAAAGAGAGCATGAATGCCTGTTAGTTCCCTTTCAATAGTTGGCACCAGATATTGTTGTATGATCTTAGAGAAAATCTTGGTAGCTTGCTAGGATGATGGCAGTTGTGCAATAATTGGTGCAATCCTTGACGTCACCCTTTTTTGGCAATGGAATGAACACTGATAGTTTCCAATTCTGTGGCCATGTGTTTGGTGTTGAAAATATCTTGTATATATGCATAATTAAAACGTACCAAATTACTTGATTTTATATATATTTAATGATGCCAAGAAATTCTTGTAAGGCTTCCCTTCCTGCCTAAAAAAGTTATGTTGACCTTATTAATAAACAATTTTTTCCATGGTCATTTCCACAATGGTATAACTTGAGATATCTGTTTAACAACATATACTTCACTGGAGAATTTTAAAATGACAAATTTCTTTAAAATTCTTTCCTTTTACAATTTTGTGGAGAATTTTCAGCTTTAGATTTGTGATTCCCTTCCCCAGTAAAAATTGTGTACTGTTTATAAATGGAAAAAAATTAGATAATATTATTATGTAACATTTTCCATTTGTAAGACATGAAAAAGAAGTTCTGAATAACAGAGCACTGCCATCACCACGATTTAGTCTTTGTATTTCAGGTTACATTTTCCATATGGCAGATGGTGACTCCTAGTCATAAAAAAAATTGCAAGCTAACAGTAATGACAGCTCTGTAAATTCCCACTCTTAAACTGCTGAGTTTAATTGTTTTTATTGGAGATAGCTAGTTTTATACTAGGGTAAAGAGTTCCAAGTAGAGACATACAAGGGAAAATATTAATCACCACATCAGCATGGCTATTGCTTTGTTAGTCTTGACCACTCTTTTGCTTTCCTCAACGACATCAATGTAGAGATACTTCTCTGAACAGTAAGTTTTTACTCCCTTCTTTGTAAAATATTGTACTTACCTTGGCCCAAAAGTCCTTGGGTTTCATGGCAAAACCAAATCAAAGTCTCTTACATCTTTTTCAGACCTCCAATAAACTTAGAAACTCTCTCTCTCTCTCTCTCTCTCTCTCTCTCTCTCCCTCCTTCTCTCTCCCTCTCTCTCCCTCTCTCTCTCTTTCCCTCCCTCCCTCTCTTTCTCCCTCTCTTTCTTTCATGTCAAAGGAATGTTCTATTTGAACTTTGTCAGCAGAAATATGGGAATAGCTTCTCTTGGAACATCTCTAGCAAAGACCTTTGACTTCAGATTGTTCCCAGGAGTCATACTGAAAGAATATGAAAAGAGAATGTTTAGTGATGAATGGTCCACAAATGTTTAGAGAATTTTAGTGGAAAAGACTTTTTCCCTTCATATGTATAATGAGCTAAAGTATACCATTGTGAACAGTCAATATGAAAATCTGGATGTCATGCTACTAGAATTCAAACAGCCTTTCTGAGTTGAGCATTGTTTTCTTAAGAAACTGTATGGGAAAGCTAAATAAAAATAGCTTATCCCCCCCAAAATTGAGATAAAATATGCTGTAAGATAAGTGAAGGTAATTGCTGAGAATAGTTGTACACTATACACTACCATTGATACAAAATATATCTTTCCATTCAGCTGGTAGAGTTTACCTTTGCAACATGAAAGGACACAGTACTGATAATGTGTAACCTTCATATAAATACAAACACAAGTATGGTCTAGACCACAGGTGTCAAACTGGTGGCCCGCAGGTTGGATGCATCACATACAGGCCATGCCCACCCCATCTACATTTATGATTTAATGAGAAGCTAGAGGGTTTTTTTCTACCAACTGCAACAAGCCAACTGTATTGGAAAGGATAGTCCTACACTATCTGTCTTCTAGCCTAGGTGCATTTCAAGTATGGAACACAAGATTTGTCATCTCTGCCTGGAATCTTGCTACTGCTGCCATTTTCTTACACAGTCAAACTGGTTCCAGTGATGGCATGGCTTCTATTGTAATGTCACATCGATTGGAAAATAAAGTTTTGTTTTTGTCTTAAATGGTGCTTTTGAACTATGTTTTATGGTGAAATAAACAATATTGTTCATTTGCTGCAAATTACCTTAGATAAATAAAGATGCTATTTCATAATGCTTGGGAACACAAGTGGTCTTTCATATTCTGGTTTGCATTGGATAGCTAAAATTATGGATTAAGTAATCCTTTCATCGAATCTAACCTGGTGGCTTTCAGCCCTCTAAGACTATTTTAAAGGTTGGAAGAAATTGGATTGAATTTTGGTCTATTACTTAATTTGCAGTGTGGTCATTTTGTACTTTCCTTGCTGCATTAGCTGTTTGGTTTCCCTTGACTTCACTTCTGTGATCATCTTGCCAAATTCCAGCTGCTTTTACAGTGATACTTAATTTTGGCCCACATCATGCAACAGATATGGGTAGTGCCTAAAAAGCAGTACTGAGCTTCTTGAAATATTTAATTGAGTGTATCCACTGCCTATCATACTGTTTGTTTTTTTTTAATTTAAAGCAAATCTGTCCTTATGGATTCTGGAATAGATTGTTCAGAATTATTTTCAAATGGAAAAGTATATCCCTTTTTTTTATATTACTGGCATCCATCATAGCCGTCAAACATTAGGAAGCATAAAGTTAGAGAGGCTGCTTATAAATCAATCAAAATAAAATTTGTCATTAGTAATCAAAGTCATTGTCTCCATTCAGAGCCTCTTTCTTGGTGTTTTTCTTGGTGCTTATGTTTGGGGTAGGACTCCTTTGTTCAGAGCTTCTCACATTCTTTTTATTTCCTCCACAGGGTGTTCCTGTTATGGCAATAAGAAACAAAATGATTTCTGAAGGATTAAACCCAGATCTTCTTGAGTAAGTAGCAATATCTGTTTTGCTTAAGCATTTACTTACATGGAACCTAAATGGAACTGATAATTTGCATGTATTTTCCCAATTCCCAAGATTTATCCTGAGATAATACAGTCTTCAGAAGAACAAAAGTTGTACAGCTGTGCCCAATTGGTTGAGAAATATTCTTTTCAATTATGAGGAAATAGGCATGGTAGTTAGAAATTTATGAAGTGTTCTTGGAATGCTCAGTGAGCCTGCCAACAGCTCTATGAAATCAACCAGAGTTACCTCCTTATTGCAGAATTGTGAAGTCAACTGAAAGTTGACCTAAACTAAGCAAGATGTGAACTTGGAACCTTCCACTTTGCTTACTTAAGCCATTTCACAATACCAGTTATCTAGCCTTCCTGGATTTTACATCCAGAGAAAAAAACACTTTTATATAATAGTTTCCACCACTGTATCCCCATCTGTTTATGGCATACCTCTAAGTACAGATGCTTTTCTTGCCTAGTGAGCATTTTATTGATTAATTTCATTTGGTAGGTAGGTGGTGACCAGGTTCACACAATACCCTGGACCATAATGTTATTTGTTTGGCTTTAATTAGGCCGTTAGTGCCACACTGGACCACTGCTTTGTCTTAGCGCACTTGGTTGATAAATATACTGCCATACCAGGTACCAGGCAAACTTTTTACTGCTGTTATCGATCTAAAGTCAGCATTTGACTCAGTCCCTGGGGGACTGTTGTGGTCAAAACTGCTCAAAAGTTCTATCGATAGATGTCTTCTGTTCCTAATTAGATCCTTGTACAACCAGACCTCTAGTCAGGTCAGGTGTGGTCTGCAGGGAGAACTTTCAAATCCTATCCCGATTAAGAAAGGATAAGGCAGGGTTGTGTTCTGGCTCCTCTTTTGTTTAATTTATTCTTATCTGACTTGGCCTTTCACATTGGATGTATTGAGTCCCATGCCCCAAAGTTGTCAACTACGAAGATCCCGCTTCTCCTTTATGCTGACGATGCGGCCCTCCTTTCATTGTCAAGGCCAGGTCTGAAAAGATTACTTTCTGCATTCAGGTCCTACTGTGCTGAGAACCACTTGTCTATTAATTACAACAAATCCAAAGTATTGGTGTTCTCTAGAGCCTGGAAATTCTATAACTGGGCTATCAATGGTAATGCTGTTAAGCAGGTTTTCCATTTTAAGTATTTAGATATTCAATTTCAGAACACCGGTGCTTGGACTAGACATCGAACCCAGGTGCTGAATTCGGCCTCCTGTAGTCACCAGCAGATTTTAAGATTTTTTTTTATACCTAAGGAGCCAGTTTATTCCTTCTGCTCTGTGTATTTACAAAGCCAAAACTTTGGCTCAAACTCTTTACAGAATTCCCATATGGATATGGGGCTTCAAGGATTGTATTGAAAGAACCCAGGCTGTCTTTTTTTAGAAAACGTCTGGGTCTTCCTTGTGTTGGTTTTGCTCTGATGTACCTGGAACTGGGCACTCGATCAGTCGAATGTATGGCATGGATTAACACCTTTAAATGGTGGTTTCGGGTGCTCTTTCTGGCAGTTCCTGGTAGCTACCTCTCCCTGGCGTTTGCTGACTCTCATATTTCTCATTGGGAGAGGGAGCTGATTAAGAAATTACACCTGCTAGGTTTTACGGGGGATGCCCTGGGAGATTATGGCCTTAAGGATGCCCAATTTAGGGTAGTCCAACGCCTTGTGGACATTGACTTGCAATATCTATGAGCCAGAGCTTACAAAACTTGCTCCCCTCTGATCTTCAGCCAATTTAATAATTATGGACTGAGAATGGCTTCCTATTTTTACACTCTAACCATTCCCAAGTATAGAAGAGCTTCCTCCCTAGCTCGCTTTAATATCTTGCCCTCAGCACTACTGGATGGGTGATTTAAGATGCTCCCGATTAACAAGCCCCTGTGACAGAGCTGAGATTGAAACTGTGGAGCATGTCCTTTTATATTGCCCTATGTATAACACAGACAGATCTAAATCTCTCCTTGAAACAGATCCTTCTAGACCCAGTGTTAGTAATTTGTTCTTCCAAAAAATTTTTTAACNAGAAATTACACCTGCTAGGTTTTACGGGGGATGCCCTGGGAGATTATGGCCTTAAGGATGCCCAATTTAGGGTAGTCCAACGCCTTGTGGACATTGACTTGCAATATCTATGAGCCAGAGCTTACAAAACTTGCTCCCCTCTGATCTTCAGCCAATTTAATAATTATGGACTGAGAATGGCTTCCTATTTTTACACTCTAACCATTCCCAAGTATAGAAGAGCTTCCTCCCTAGCTCGCTTTAATATCTTGCCCTCAGCACTACTGGATGGGTGATTTAAGATGCTCCCGATTAACAAGCCCCTGTGACAGAGCTGAGATTGAAACTGTGGAGCATGTCCTTTTATATTGCCCTATGTATAACACAGACAGATCTAAATCTCTCCTTGAAACAGATCCTTCTAGACCCAGTGTTAGTAATTTGTTCTTCCAAAAAATTTTTTAACAGCTGTAACCATCAGAGGAGAACACTGTAATTCCCCTTAGTCAAGTTTTTGGTGACCAATTGTTCATGATTAATTTTCCCATGTTCTTCTTTTGTTGTACTTGTGTTTTGGTCTGTGACCGCAAATAAAGTATTATTATTAATACCAGTTATCTAGTCTTCCTGGATTTTACATCCAGAGAAAAAAAAACTTTTATATAATAGTTTCCTCCACTGTATCCCCATCTGTTTATGGCATACCTCTAAATACAGATGCTTTTCTTGCCTAGTGAGCATTTTATTGATTAATTTCATTTGGTTGATGATTGTAGGTAGGTGGTGACCAAGTTCACACAATACCCTGGACCATAATGTTATTTGTTTGGCTTTAATTAGGCTTGGTTTTTTTAAAAATTTGTTATGCACAGCAGCAATCCTCAACCTTGCGGCATGACAGCCAGCTGTGGGGGACAGGGAAACTGGGGCATGTGAGTAGCAGGCCAGCACACATGTTCTTGCAAGTTGAGCTATGAGCATGCACATCCATGTACTGACCACAGCTCAGTAGTGGGCCACAGCTCAGGGGTTGGGGACTCTTGATGGACAATATAATTACATTTATAATGATGACCTAATCAATGTATTGTATGAGCCCAGCTGTTATCCAATTTCTCAGGTCCAGAAGTCATTTTTATACCTATATGAAGCCACTTTTTTAGGTTCTGAATGCCTGAAGACATAAAAGCTCACATTGTTGAGATATCCTTGCCTTTCTGTTTCAGAACACCAGATGCTCCGGTGCCTGCATGGGGAGATGAGACAAATGCAGGAGAAAGTTCTGATAGCGAATCGTCATTTAGCGACTAAGAGTGTTGCCTTTGGTGGGAAAATGTTTAACTTTTCCTTAAAAGCACTGTCTAGTCTTTCTCTCTGTTAAATGCTGATGTACAAACTTGTTACATGCTTTCCTGAACTTCTTGAGCCATATGAGGTATTCTCTAAAAGCAGCAGCTTTGCACAGTAATATATTCATTTTGTATAGACTTTAGACTAAAAGCCCGGTTCAGTAAAACTGGCACATTATGTAATTACATTACCTTATATAAGATGTGGATGTCTTTGACTTGAGTAAATGTTGTCCTAAGAATATCCAGGGTAAAACTGAAGATGGGACTGGACTCACACCCTCTTTCCATCTAAATTATGGTGCCCTGCATCGCTTTTGATAGCACATAATCTTGTAAATTACAAAAAAATATTTTTATGTCTATTCCTGGTAACCATTCAGAATTCAGTGAATGCTGATCTGTGTCTCCATGTTGTAGGAGAATTCAAAGCCTTTGGGATGGGTGCACACATTTCGTCTGTTCTATGATTTAAGAGTTGAAAATGGAAGTGGCAGGAAGAAGGACAAAAGGGAATGCTGTCTGTTTGAAATGATTGGTCATCATTTTGTTTGGGCAAGTTACTAGACGTTTTTATACAGCCTCTCATTTTTCTTTCTCAGAGTAGCCATTTACCAACATTTGCAAATATTACCTTTGGATAGGAGCAGATTGTATCACTGTTATCCTGCCTGACAAAGCATATGTAGTCTTTCCTAATTATAAAAATTTTCTTCTTGAGAATTACACTGAATTCAGTATATAGAAGATATAAAATATATAAAAATGTATAAATTCTGAACACTCTTAGAATGACATAATGTCCTAACCTTTCACATGATAACAATGTACTGATAAATTGAAGGGGAGTTATAACTAAACAATCCACAACTTTACATTGTTTCAAAAGGCTGCCATTTACTCATCAATTTCCCCCCCCCAAAAAAAACCCATTAGTCTTCTTGTAGAGAAGCTTAGTAATGAATGATTACAAACATATTCTTCTAGATTTTTTTTAAAAAAGAAAAAAACTACTAGGCCCCTTCATGTATTTAAACAATGCATATATTTTCAGAGTTTGGCCAATTTTATCAATAATGTGAATTTCACTAAAGACCATAATAAATTTTAAGTATTCGGTAAGTGTGCATAAATGAACCGCATTTTCACAAAGCGCTAAGCCCAAATCAGACACAATGCCTTAAGATATAAGAAGCAAATATTTAACACATCCTATCCCCAATATTTTATTGTGCTCTACTTCTCCCAATAATAGAAAATGTTTTCAGTATTGTTGATTATCTCTGAGCTGGAAGTCCTAATTAGTCATTAAAAATATACTCTGGTGTTTAAAATGTATTTACAGCCCCTAGTTTGTTTGAGAGTCTGGTTGAATTCTCACCCCTCCTAATGCATTTCTGGCTACTTAAGCATCTTCTGTCATCCAGAGAAACCAAGAACAAGCTGGTGTGCTGTAACATGCATATGAACAAAAATCCAAAATAATTTATGGTTTTTGCACTTATGTTTCTTTACTGGAACATTTAAAAACAATACATTACTATTGTTCCATTCCATCTGTCTGACTGCTGTTAGCTGTGACTTTTCCACTTGGAGGAAAATAAATGTATTGAAGCAGCCCTCAGACTGTCTTCCCACGTCACCCGTCTGAGTTTGTTTGAGGTCTACTAACACATCCTCCATATAACAGAAGCCAAGATTTCCATTATGTAGCAATATCAAAGTTCAAAGAATCTCTGAAATATGGTCTTCTTGGTCAGCAGCACTGTGGCTATGGCTCTGAACTGGAATCTCTAGCAAAATGAGTTGGGACAAAGCATCCCAGACTATTTATTGCAACCTGTTTCACAAAGAGTCAAGGCATCTTGTTTCAGGAAAGACATTTAGAAGTGTAGCATGTTGGTATAAACTAGTATTTTGATTTGCTGCCTAATGAAATGCACAAAATATCGTACAGCAACTGGAACTTAATTTTGTATGATTTGAAAATAAACATTTGTAATTATAATTACATTTTGTACTTTAAAATGATAGCTCTATTGCTCATGTAGAATTTCTTTGGAAATAACAAGCAAATCTGGAAAATCATAATTTAAATGCATGAATTACATTGATATAGATTGTTCTCCGATAGTGTATCAAATTATTAAAATGTAATTTATGTGTAATATAGTAATACATGTGCTTCATTAATACATTAAATCAGTAGCAAAGAAATGAATTATGTTTAAAAGACAAGTTCTAATTAAATTTTATTTTAAAAAATATTTCAAGGCAAAAACTTTTATTTGGCCTGAGTAAGAAAGCTAAATTATTAA
This sequence comes from Emydocephalus ijimae, assembly GCA_004319985.1. Taxonomy (NCBI): domain Eukaryota; kingdom Metazoa; phylum Chordata; class Lepidosauria; order Squamata; family Elapidae; genus Emydocephalus; species Emydocephalus ijimae. Next base: position 2,466 of record BHEV01001700.1, on the reverse strand, counting down.
GTGAAAAGCTATATTTGACTTCCAGATTAGTAAAAATAAAGCTGTAATTATTTTCCCATCCAGTTTCACAAACTGCCTGAAAACCAATCTGTAGACTCCAGAGTAAGATTTCCTGCTTTAGATCTATGGAGCCCCAACCAATCTACAAAGGCCAAGTTCACATTATTCATTTTCTTACTAGATTATTGCATTTTGTAAGTACAAACAATCCACTGAATTGCACTGTGCATTAACCAAAGAGAACTGTTGTATGTGTTCATACAACTTGCTTAGTTTCTTTAAAAAAAAAGTTTAACATGTGGCACAAATGTATCCATTTGCCTTTTAGCAGACCTAGTTCATCCTGTTCGTTTGTTTATTGAATTTATATTTCCACCTATTCGCCCATGGCAACTTGAGGCGGCTCACAGAATGTAAAACCATATTTAAAATGAAAAACAACAAAAGCTAACCAAAAGAATCAAATAAATTAATAAAGCACAATAGAACAAAATCTGGGGGGAAAATAAAAAAACCATTCCCACAACTCCCACCCCTCACTCCGACGAAAGCAGATCACATGAGCCATTTGATCGTCTCCATCCCACTCTGGGTTCCCCAGCCCCGCTGGCAGAACCAGGTCTTCAGTGCCTTCTGGAAGAGTATTAGAGAGGGGGTCATTCTAATCTCTGAGGAAATGATATTCCAGAGAGAGGGAGCCACCATGGAGAAGGCCCTTCTCCTGGGTCCCACCGGGTGTATCTTCCTCAGGGGTGGGACCCTCAGCATTCCCTGCTTTCCCGCTCTGATGGGTCGGGTAGATGTGACCGGCAAGAGATGTTCCCTCACATAACCTGGTACCAAGCCATGAAGGGCTTTAAAGGTGACAACCAGCACCTTGAATTGCACCTGGAAGCAAATTGGCAACCAATGCAGCTCCCGCAGGAGAGGTGAAATGTGCACACCGGGGTCTGCATAAAACCATGAGGGCTGCTGCATTTTGCACCAACTGGAGCTTCCGGATGTTCTTCAAGGGCAGACTCATGTAGAGTGCATTGCTATAATCAAGACGGCAAGTGACTAGGGCATGAGTGACTGTAAGTAGGGACCATTTTATCATATTACAACCTTTTTATGATATTATGTTTTATTATATGACAACCCTATTGCCAAAAAACAATAAATCCAAGTTTAAAAAACAATTCAGTTGGATATTATAATGTTTTTTCTAACTGAAACTGGAAAAACTGATTATTATAAAGAGAAGTTTTCCTGCTGAAAAATAGAATAAAAGTTCATTCTTATGCTATTTTTCAATAAGAAAACTTCTCTTTAGGTATTTGTATCAGGTTACCTTGGCATTTAAAAAATGTGCTGGTAAATAAGTAACATTTGCCTGACAAAAGGGCTAGTTGAAAATTAAAACCATAGATAACCCATCATAATAATCTGGAGAAAGCCTGCTGTTACATTTTGTCCATCTTTACCATACAAACAATGCTCACAAAGCAATTTCATGTCATCAGTGGAGAAAATATCCTGGATTTCACTAGAACTATCTCACTAGCTTTAAACATGCCAGTCTCTGATTTCCTTTATTAAGAAACAAGTAGAACAGCCAAATATATTTATTTATTTTATTAGATTTTTATCCCACATGTATTATTGTATAAGAAACTCAAGGCAATGAACATACACTATTTCCTCCTCTTTTTCCCCACAGCAACCCTGTGTGATGGGTTGGGCTGCCCCAAGCTTTTCAGGAAAGCCCAAGACCAGCTTTCATGACTAAGGCAGGACTAGAACTCCCGGTCACCTGATTTCTAGGCTACCATCTCAACCACTACACCCAACCAGCCAAACAAATGTGCAGAAGAGCCTTTTTTGTTGATTGCATTTATTATTCACCAAATAGCCAAAGTTTTCTGGGATTGCTAGGATGAAACATTTCCCCAAAATTCAAGAAGAAAGCATGAAGGACAATGTGAACAGAATTATCCACTTGCAAATTATCACATAATAAAGGAAGGAAATAGCCTTTCTGTCAGCTATTTAAGTAGAAATAAAAATCCTATGCTACTGACCTCAAATATTTTTCAGTGTATTCATTGGAATATTATGAGGCGTNAGGAATGAAAGTCAAAAAGGAGGAATTTAAATTGCAAGCCTTTGCGGATGACTTGGTCTTTATTTTGGAAGACCCTTTAGAGACAGCTTTAAAACTATTGGAAAAGATAGAGATGTATGGTGAGATGGCTGGTTTGAAAATAAATAAAGACAAAACAAAGATTCTGACAAAGAACATGCTATTAAGACAAAGAGAAGAGCTGGCAGATTTATTAAAAATTCCAGTTACGAACAAAGTTAAATATTTGGGGATATATCTGACGTCAAGATGTACTACACCGAAAGAGAATAACTATATTAAACTTAAACAGCAGATAGCATCCGACCTGAAAAAATGGGAAAACCTACAATTGTCATTGA
>BHEV01001694.1:0-13097 GCA_004319985.1 Emydocephalus ijimae | reverse complement strand
TAGTTGTGCTTTTAAAGTTGTAGCAACGTTTCGGCAGAATCTCATCTGCCATCATCAGGTTTCTGTATTGTCTTCGTCTGTGAGTCAGACTTTTACAGTGTTTTCAGTTTTAAATTTAAANTCTATCTATCTATCTATCTATCTATCTATCTATCTATCTATCTATCTATCTATCTATCTATCTATCTATCTACGCTATCATCTATCTATCTATCTATCTATCTATCTATCTATCTATCTATCTATCTATCTATCTATCTATCTATCTATCTAATACTCTGTGTGTGTGTGTGTGTGTGTGTGTATAATGTTGTTATAGTGGAGGCAGCGACCCTTTGAGAGCTGTCATGCAATGAAATTACATTTTAATGTATGCCGATTAGGGTACATTTAAAGTGACAATAAAGTTACTCTAAGTCTAAGTTTATAGATACAGAAGGAAGGCAGGAAAGATAGAAATAGATTGATAGAGCAGGAAAGGATGAGAGAGAGAGAGAGAGAGAGAGAGAGAGAGAGNAGACAGACAGACAGACAGACAGACAGACAGACAGACAGACAGATAGATAGATAGAAAGTGGGAGGTACCTGGGCTTCTCCGAGGCCCAGCTCGATGGCCTCCAGGGACTTCCTCAGAAGCAGGGCCTTCTCTTGGGCAGCGCTGCTTTCGTGCGGTAGCTGTTGTGGCGGCGGTTCCAGGCGGCTGACGGTGTCCAGCAAAGCGGCCAGGAGGGAGTGGTGCTCACTGCGCAGCGTCTCCAGGCCTTGCACCACGGCCTTGGTGCCCAGCACGATCTCGTCCTGGCTCATCTTCTCCAGCTTCTCCTCCCGGGGGTACAGCATGGTGGCCATCGCCTAACCTGCAGGTGTCGGGGGGAGAGAGGAGGGCAGTTGGGAAGCAGTGGCTGGGCAAAGTGTGTGTGTGTGTGTGTGTGAGAGAGAGAGAGAGAGAGAAATATTCTTTCCTCCTACCCTCACTTTCTCTTTGCTCTCCTTCCTCCCTTTTTCTCCTTTTCTTCCCTTTCCTCCCTTCCCTCTCTATTCCTTCCTTCCTCCCATCTTCTCTTTATTCCTTCCTCCCTTCTCTTCCTTCCTTAGTTCCTTCTTTCCTCCCTCCTTCTGTCTTTATTCCTTTCTCCATTCTCTCTATATTCTTCTTCCTTTCTCTCTCCCTGTTCCTCCCTTCGTTTCTTCCTCCCTTCTTTCATTTCTCCCTCCTTCCCTCTCTATGCCTTCCTCTTTCAATTCCTTCTTTCTCCTTTTCTTCCTTTCTCCTTCCCTTCCCTCTCTATGCCTTAGTTCCTCCCTCCCTCCTTCCCTATTTATTCCTTCCTTTCATCTTCCCTCTTTCTCCCTTCCTTCCTTCCTTAGTCCCTTCTTCCCCTCTCCTAGCAAATAATGGGTTCGCTTAATGACCACTTCATTTCCTTTATGATCAACACATTTGCTTTACTGCCATGCGGAAGCTTGAAAAGCTGGGGGCGGTCACATGATGATCCTCTTTTGCGACCGCCCTGATAAAAAAAACCAACAAACCCTGCGGGTTCAACTACTAAATCCTAAATGGAGGGTTCTCTGTACACGGGGGTTGGACCAGATGACCTCCAAGGTCCCTTCCCACTCTTGTTATCCCACGATTCCACAATCCTTCCTCTCTGCATGAATCTGAGAAAGCTTGAGGACTAGCCCCTTTTCATTGGCTTGAGTAGAAAGAAAGGGGGTGAGAACCCCCGAGTCCAACCCTCCTCCCACTTGCCTGAACCCGCTAATAATCACCAGTTATTTGCGCCTGATCCGAATTAGAAAATTTGAAAACCCCAAATCTACCCGCCAGGGTTGTTGCCAAAACTATACAGTCTAAAAAAATAAAACAGCATCAAAACCACAGAAATGTCCCCGATTGTTGGTTAGGGCAGAGGCAATGCCCCCTCTCTCTGGAAGTTGCTCCCTTTGCAAAGACAGGGGTCCGGCTGGATGACCTCCCAGGCCCCAACTCCATAAACTCAACCCACCCCCACCTACGTCCCGTGTTTTTAAATCCTTGAACCCCCTCCAAGAGTCTGTTCCATCCAGCAATCCCCACCACCACCTTTTTTTTGGGGGGGGGGGGAAATCCGGCACGCTTGATAAAAGAAGCAATAATTTTAATTCCTCATCTTCTCCTGCCGAGCCAACAGCAAGCCAAACTTTTCCTCCCCGCTGCCATTCCCACAACCAAAGCGAAGTCCCTTCATTCCCTTCATCCAGAGCCTGGATCTCTATAGTCCAGCCTACTTTTTTTTTAAAAAAAAAAATCCCCGTCTGGATAGAAAGGGGATAATTCCATCCACCTGGATCCCTCCAACATCTGGAATTACGGCTAGGATTGGCTGGGAATTTGTTTCTCAAATCCCACTCCTCCTTTTAAAACATTTCTCTCTCTCCTGTCCAGCTTTTGAATGCAATTCTTGGTCTCCCCAGGAGGGGGCTAACGTCCCGGACAATACCGACGCAATGCGGCGCTGAGTGAGTCCTTCACTTGGCCATTTCAACCGAAGTCCCATCTCCTCCTCCTCCTCTTTCCCTCTCCTCAAATTGGCCACTGGAGCATTTCACTTCCTTTTCTGCCATTCCCCCAAATTCTCATTTATTTTTTTTTCCCGAGCCAAAAACGGACGCTGAATTTTTTTGCAAGGGATTACGAAGTGACCCAAAATTGCATCCCAAGTTGGTTCTAAAACCTCTTTCTTTTTTTTTTTTTCTTTTCCAGACCGTTCCTTTTTGCACTTCTTTCATTATTATTTTTTTTTTTTTTGCAAACTCTTAAAATTCAATCACTGGAAAAAGGAGACCCCTTTTCTCTCTCCCACACACCTCAAGCTCTGCGGGGATGTTGGGAGCACAACTTCTAAGTTGTTAAAAAAATCATCGTTATAATAGTCATAATAGTCATAATAATAATAATAATAATAATCATTATTATTATTATCATTATCATTCACCGATTTTGTCTTTCACCTCCAGCCCATGAAAATCACCAAGTTAAATGGACAAACGGGGAACTTGGCATGGATTTTGGATTGGGGCAGGTGTTTTTTTTCCGCCAAAGAAGAGATTTTTCGCTCAACCCTCTGGATAAACTGCCAGCGTCATCAGGAAAATCGAGTTTTTCTGACAAAGCTTGCAAGGAGGAGGAAAGGAGCGATCGTCCCAAATGCAAGCAGCCGAATTTCCAAAAATAGGACATGCCATCATGCCACTCGGGTGAAGCCAGTGTTAATCCAGGCGTGGTTCTTGGGTCAATAAACTGTAATTAATCCAGCCGGTTTAGAGGCGGTGAAGTCAGGTACACCTTTATTTAAATGCCTTTTCCAGGGTACCAGGAGGATTGAAAACACACACACCGGAGGGGAGGGGGGGGCGGGAATAAAAATCGAATCGAAGAGGCAAGCTGTTTTCAGACACAACCTAACAGATAAGCAGAGTTGGAAAGGACCTTGTAGGTCATCTAGTCCAACCCGCTCTGCCCAAGCGGGAGACCCTACACCATTTCTGACAAATGGCAGTCCAATCTAGGGAGATATTTATCATCCTAGAATCTCTAAGGAAAATAAAAATCAACTAGATTCTGGGGGGATTCAGCTATGCCTCACTTAGAATTCATAAGATTTTCCAGGAGGGGGAGGGAAATTTATTTTAAAGCTCCTTCCTCTTTTCCTGATTTTCTTTTAAATCAGCTGCTGGCTTCTCTCTCTGCCTTCCTTCAAAAGTTAAAGCAAGCTCCCTCTTGACTGGTTGGTGGTCCCACTTCCCATGAGGCTTTGCCGCAGGGCGAGTGGCTGGGGATGATGGGCCCACGGAGGGCTTGAAGTTGCTGATTTTAATTTGGGATGAGAAGAAAGGACTCTTAAATGGGCTTTTATCCCTTTCCACAATTTATCAGATCTGGAGGGGAAGACAGAGGCGGTGTTGTCCAGGGCCATGCAAAATCCTATTTTATTTTATTTGGGGGGTAGGGGGGCAGACAATCTTTCCTTTCCGCCCCCATCTTTGCTTTTTCTCACGCCTGTGGCTCCCTCCACCAATTCACACCCTCCCTCCAAAGCAGGCCTACCTACATGTGAGGCAAATGCAGCTCAGACAGAAAACATGCTGTGCAGAAATCAGGAAGCTGAGTCTGTGGAGCTGACCCTGGCTTGTTAGTTGCAGGCAAGGAAATTTGGGGGTGGGAGGTTTGGACCCCAGGAAAAGAGCAAGCAATAAAGTCCTTGTATTATACATATATATACATATATATAGTCTTTGCTTGATCCTCAAAGCATTGCTGCAACTGAAAAAAGAACAGAGAGAAAGAGAGGTGATAGACAGATAGACAGACAGATGATAGACAGATATAGAGATGAGAGATAGAGAGATAGATATAGGGATGATAAGAGAGATGATTGATAGGTTAGATATGATAGAGGTATAGATAATAGATAATAGATGATAGATGATAGAGGTATAGATAGATAGATATAGAGATAGATAGATAGATAGATAGATAGATAGATAGATAGATAGATAGATAGATAGATAGATAGATAGATAGATAGATGAAAAGAGAGGGATTTTTTCAGCTTTAGCAATGCTTTATGTCCCTTTGCATTTGGGGGTTCCTTCTGGGCAGCTTCCCCTTTTTGGGGGGGTGGGGGATGGGAGCTCCCCTCCTGAAGGCCAGGAAGAGTGCCCCCTTTCCCCATTCATACCCGCAACGGTCTGTAAAAAAAGGCATCTCCCAGTCTTTCGCCTGAAGGGGAACTGGGTGACCTCTAAACTCACTTTTAGAGATTTTTTTTAAGAACCCCCCCATCCCCATGAAACACTCCACCCCCATTCCTTTCTGGGAAGACTTGCCCCCCCCCGGCTTAATTGGCATGGGGGGGAGTCTTTTTGTCGTTCTCCTCTTATAAAAGGGTCTCTCTCCCCCCCCCATTTCGCCCTCCCCTTGGGATTAACTGAGCCCTTCTGGGCTTTTTTTTGATGGGGGGGTCTCCCTTCCCACTGTTTCTCTCTCTCCCCCCTCCCATTCAAGGAATGGGCTGGGTGACCCTAAAAGGTGGAGAACCCCCCTCCCCCAGGGCACAGGATAAGAAAGGGGGGATATCAAAAGCTGCCCCCCCCTTATTTAGACTTCCCTAAATGGGGGGGGATACCCTTCCTAAGCCAGCACCCCCTCTCCCCAATTCTGCAGCCCCCATTGGGGAAGGGGCTGCCTGCCCCCTTCCTGAGCCCCCCCTTCCCTTGAGGAGGGGGGGTGAGAAGGGGGGATGAGGAGGGGTCTTCCTCCCCCCCACCCCGCTTTTGGGACCCTCACCCACTCCCCTTGCCCCCCCCAATGGAAGACACCCCCCTCTTTTAAAGGGTGTGGGGGGTCTTCCGCCTGATAGNGGGGGGGGGGGGGGGGGGGGGGGGGGAAGAGAAATAAAGAAGGGGGGCAGAGGGAGAAAGTGGGGACACCCCCTCCCCACCTCGCCCTCCTCCCTACCTGCGCGCGCAGCCCCTGGCTCGACCGGTGCGTCTCCCAGCCGGTGGACTCACATCCTTCCCGGCAGGCTTTGCGGCACCGGTGGGCGAGCGCGCGGCCCCGCCCCCAAACAACCGCCTTAAAGGGGAGGCGGAGGAAAGAAAGGGGGGAAAGAAGGCACGTCGGAGGACAAATAACTCTCCTCGGCGGCCCCTCCCGCGCCGCTTCTCTTAAAGGGGAAGGCGCCAACCTGACGAGCCTTCCCGTTTGGATGGGGGAAGATGCCCCAGCTTGCAAATTACTAAGATAAGAAATATAATATAACAATATATTTTAATATAACATAATGTATCTTAATATAAATTAACAATATAAATATAAAATAGATCATAAAATGTAATATATAATGATTAATATTTAATATTAATTTGTACTTTACTCATTTGATTCTTTTTGTTAGTTCTTATTGTTTTTCTTTTTCTTTTTTTGTTTTAAATATGATTTTACATTGTGTAAGCCACCTTGAGTTGCCATGGGCGAATAGGCAGCAATATAAATCAAATAAATAAACAAATAAATAAATGAAATATATTAATATAATATAAATTAACATAATACAAAACTATATGTTTATATATAAACTTAAGAAAACATGTTTTATTATATATAATATATAATATAAAATAAAATATATATAATATAAAATGCAAATATACAATACGAGGGGGTGTTGCTGCAGAAGCCCCCCCCCCCCCGACTTGTTCCTAGTTGGATGTTGGAGGGAAATGCCACGTTGGAGAAGGCCGGGTGCACGATGAGGACTAGGATCTTGACTTTGATTAGGGAAGAGTGCTCGCAGGCAAAAAACAATGCCTGATTTGCACCAGGAGGATGGAGGGAGGTTGGAGGTTCCCAAATCTAATCTCCAGCCTTTGCTAGCTAGGGAAGAGCCCCTTCCCTAATCTCTCGTACTCTCTCATGATGTCTGGTTTTAATTCATTTAAAATGACTGCCTAGCTCAGCAAACCGATGTGCTCTGGGACCTGGACAGCCCCTAAACCATTAGGAGGACCAGCAGGAACGGAAAAGCAAGTGGGATGCCTGAACATCTAATACCTACAGGTAGTCCTTGACTTAGTTCATTTAGTGACCAAAGTTTCAACAGCACTGCGGGGAAAAAAAGCGAATAATGGCTCTTTTTTACACTCATGGCTGTTGCAATCAAGATTCAGATGCTTGGCCGCTGACTCGTATTAATGATGGTTGTAGTATGTATGTGTGTGACAAAGCCCACTTAACAAGTGCTTTGTTTAGTAGCAAATGTTTGGGCTCCATTGTGGTTGTAAGTTGAGGCCTCCCTGTATCAACTATTTGACTTGAGAGCTGAGCTCTTCTCTCCTCTGCCATTTTGGGGTTCTGGAAAAAACGGGGGTGACTCTTCCTCATGTGGTTTCTACTTTCTCTACTTTCACATTTTGACACCCAAATCTCGGCTGACAGGTTTTCTTGCATTCTTTCTTCCTCCTTTCTGGATAATTAACAATTGGCCTCCATTAAATCAATCAATCAATCAATCAAAACTCACCTCAATCAAATCAATCATAACCCATGTCAATCAATCAATCAATCAATCAATCACAACCTGCCTTAATCAATCACAACCCACAAAATTAATTCAATTCAATCCAATCGCAACCCACCTCAAATCAATCATAGCCCATGTCAATCAATCAATCACAACCCACTTAATCAAATCAAGCATAGCTCATATCAATCACAACCCACCACAATCAATCACAACCCACTTCAAATCAAACATAGCCCATGTCAATCAATTCAATCAATCACAACCCACCTCTATTCAATCAATTCATCCATCACAACCCCCCTGAATTAAAAATGGCCCAATTCAATCAATCCAACCAATATTTGAAGCACTCAGAAATAAAGCCACAAGAGATAAATATTTCCTTTTTAAAAAAAACCAATTTATTTAATGAAAAAAAAAAACACAAGGAAGTAGTTGAGAGACANGGGGGGGGGGGGGGGGGGGGGGGGGGGGGGGGGAATGAAATTTGCATTCCGAACGGAGAGAAACCAGCAGTTACCCCCCCCCCCCAAAAAGCGTATATACAAAACTCATATTTATGTACAGTAGCCGAGATACAGACCACGTTGGAAATTCCCATCGTCCCAAAATCAAAAAGGATGTGCAAATTCGACACAGCGTGTACAAGGAAACACCGACGGTCCTTGAATGGAGTCACTGTAAGTCAAGACGGGGGAGGGGCTTGGCGGTGAGGAGGCAAAGGCGGGGACGTTTTTGTGGTGGGCAACCTGGAGATACCCACAGCCCAAAATCGGGGGGGAAGAGTGCCACCATTTTTTGAGTTCCTTTTGCAGAACGGAAGAGTGGCCTGGGTGTCCATCATAACTACCCTTAGGATCGCATCCCACCTCTTGACTTCCGTTCCGGGAGGAGTTCTTCCGCTGTTCTCACAATCTTCTGGGCCGCTGGCTTGGGGGTCCGTAGCTCAGGAGCATGGGCCTTTTGACCGGGGTCTTCTTCCGATACTCCAAACCCTGGGAAGTCGGATGGAGATTTGGAGCAGGCGAGGTGTTGAGACTCGACGGTTTCTCGGATCTTTTTTCTTGCCAGATTTTGGGCAAGGCGATGCAATTCCTCTTTCCAAAGTCTCTCTCTGGAGCAGCAGGAATATTCAGAATTGTGCTTAAATTATATAAGTCCTCTGCCCTAGAGGGAGGGATGGTCATGGCATGGGGGGTGGGGGGGTATCGTCCCCTTGGAACCCAAAATCTGCTGGGGTAAGGGAACAGATCGGTGGTGAAATGCTAACGGTTCACACCGGTTCAATTAAACTGGTAGCAAAAAAAAAAATAAAAAAAAATGCTACCAGTTGTGCCCAAAAGCAAGCTCCAACGATCGAAGAAAAGCACAGGATTGGCCCTTCCCCCCACCTGTGTGCTTTTTCTCTTCTTGATCCTCTCAGCCAATTGGCGCGGCTGGAGTTTGGAAAGCTCTGCGTGCGATGTGCGCGATCCCCAAACCAGGTCGGGAAACTGGTAGAATCCCAGCACTGGAACGGGTGGGCCAACTCCTGACAAAAGAAGCCAAAATCAAGGAGGAGAAAAAAAAGGAAGAAAAAAAATAGAAATATGGGGGTTGTAGATGCTGAGATTTAAACCAGGGAAATGAGATCCTTTCTAAGCTGGCTGATCCCCTACAAGGTTTGAAGGGGATCTCGCTAATTGAAACCTTGTTGCTGGCTGCTCTTTATTCTCATTCTTTCTAACCTTTTAATCCCAAATTCTGAGATTCTCTCGTCCGGGGAAAAACTTGTGAAAGATTGGGACAGCAAACTGCACACCCTGTTGGGGTGGTGGGTGGGTGTGACAAAACCTACCCGGTGTGGGTTTATTGAAGAGCTCTCTAAAAAGGGGGTACGATATGTTTTATTGCTGATTAAACAATAAAACAATTGCAGATTTGTTTTATTGCTGATTATTGGTGATCAAGAGGTCTGAGCTTGCTTAAGGGGAAAAAATTCAAACAAAATAAAAATAAAGGAGGGGAGGTTAAGACAGCATCTGTTTATCCCCTGGAATTGCAGCCTTTTTGGTTTTTAGAGGAGTGTGAAAAGGGATGATACAAAAGGACGGCGTGGGAAGGAAGGGATCGGAGCAAAGCAGTGAAGAGATCCCCCGATTTACACCGGAGCATTGATCTTAAAAATGATTTTTTTTCCACCTTGGAGCACGGCCGTAGAGGGATTTCTATTCTAAATTTGCCGGGCTGATGTACCACATTCTCGCTACAAAATCCGTTAGTTTTTTTTTTTCCTCCTTTCCAAATCGAGGGCTTTTGAACGAAGAAAATCCAGCAGGCTTTGGGATCCGCCCAGAGTTTTTTTTTTTTTTTTTTTTGCCAATTCTTGGGTTTCTTTCCTTGTGTGTGTGTGTTGGGGGGGAAACATTGGGACAGGCATGAGGCTGGGGGGTCCCGCCTTGGAAACAGCTGGAGATGCTGAATGGCTTCCCTTGCCGTGTTTGTGCTTCTACAAAAGCCGAAACGAGACAAAAATAATAATAATTGGGATAGCATCTTGAGGGTAATCAGATGGCTCAGCAGAGGATGGGAGAAGACACAGTTTTCCCGCGGATCACAAGTTCGCGGACAAGCTCTTTTGGAAGACTCCGGCACCGTGGTGCTGACCCAGCTCAAGGAAGAGAAGTGCTCCAGGGTCCGATGGGTGGACGGGAGAGATCTGGAGTGATCAGAAGAATCGGTTCTCGAATGGTGGCACGCTCAGCACAGATGAGAGGCCACGGGAGGCCCAGGGCACAATGTGGCAGTACGCGTTATAAAAGCAGTCGGCGGGCCAGGTCCTTGGCTGGATCGAAAACAACTCCCCTCCCTCTGATTTTTTTTTTGGGGGGGGGACTCTCCATCCCTCCCTCCCTCCCCAACCCCTCTCCAGCAAAGCCCGATCGAGACACAGGAAACGCGACGCGGTTGAAGGGAGCTTTAGCGCAGCTCTCGGTTGGTGGATGGTTCGGATGGAGGGTGGCGCTGCGACGGAGCCAGGAGGGCGCGGGAAGGTGCCCCCCCCCTTTTTCAGGCTGGCTTGGTGCCAAAAAGTCCCACGGGGAAGTGCTTGACGTGGGTGGGCCACTGGGCGGCCAGCTGAAAGAACTTGATGTCGCTCCATTCCACTCCGTCGATGGAAACTACGAAACAACGGAGAGAGTTTTTGGACAGTGCTCTAGTCTTGGCCTTAGGCATGAAAGCCGGCTGGGTGACTTTGGACCAATCAACAGGAGATGGTGAGTTCTAGTTCCACTTTAGGCATGAAAGCTGGCTGGGTGTCTTTGGGACAATCACCAGGAGATGGTGAGTTCTAGTTCCATCTTAGGCATGAAAGCCGGCTGGGTGACTTTGGGCCAATCACCAGGAGACGGTGAGTTCTAGTTCTGGCTTAGGCATGAAAGCCGGCTGGGTGACTTTGGACCAATCAACAGGAGATGGTGAGTTCTAGTTCCACTTTAGGCATGAAAGCTGGCTGGGTGTCTTTGGGACAATCACCAGGAGACGGTGAGTTCTAGTTCCATCTTAGGCATGAAAGCCGGCTGGGTGACTTTGGGCCAATCACCAGGAGATGGTGAGTTCTAGTTCCATCTTAGGCATGAAAGCCAGCTGGGTGACTTTGGGCCAATCACCAGGAGACGGTGAGTTCTAGTTCCGGCTTAGGCATGAAAGCCGGCTGGGTGACTTTGGGCCAATCACCAGGAGACAGTGAGTTCTAGTTCCGGCTTAGGCATGAAAGCTGGCTGGGTGACAAGGGACCAAATCACCAGGAGACTGGGAGTTCTAGTCCTGCCTTAGCCATGAAAGCCTGCTGGGTGACTTTGGACCAATCACCAGGAGACGGGGAGTTCTAGTCCAACCTTGGCTTGTGGAGAAAACAGGAGGAGGGAGGAAGATTAGTTCTATCCACTGCCTTAAGTTCTCCTTGGTCTGCTCTGGGTCTCATCTGCTTGGAAATCCTTCTCCGGGGGACCATCACGAGTCCCACTCTCCCCCGCACCCCACTGCCAAAAACATCCCACCCAGGACTCACCTTTCAGCATGGTCTGCTGCTGTTTGGCTGAGCAGATGAGCCGGCTGATGCCGTCAATCATTTGGCTCTTGGAATCGACTTCTCTCTCTTTGGGTTTCTTGCTCAGGAAAATGGTGGGCACTAGGAAGAGGAGAAAGAGACCCTCCCCATCAGTTGGGGACAACTCGGTGCCGTCAGAAAGCGACGAGAATGGGGGTCAACGTTGCAGCAACCCTCCCACTCCAACCAGTAACTCCGAGACAGGCCTCTTTCTCAAAAGTTCTGTTTTAATTGGATAGTAAACTGGCACGTCTGGGGAAATCCCAAATCTGAAAGTTCCGGGCTTTCTTGCAATAAATAAAAATAAATAAATAATAAATAAATAAATAAATTGCAATAAATAAAAACTACAAATCCCTGCACCCGTCATCATCGTCATATCCCATGGCCCATTTCTGCACCTGATCGAGAGCATGTCTCAAGTCGGGACGGACGGCCCGATCCCCATCCGTCCCAACTTGAGACTTCCCCTCACCCAGGTGCAGAAATCACATGACCTTGAATTAGAAAAAAAGAATGTTCTGACGTCTAACTACCTACACTCCCAAGAAATTCCCTCCTCCCACTTTCCCAGGCTCAAAATGTGGCAGCGTGGGAGCAGCGTGGTCTCAATACGGCTTCCAAAGCTGGACAACAGGATGATCCCTTTGGACAAGGGCCGCAGGGGGGGCTAGTCCTCAAGGATCCTTGGGAGGGAGTGTGGGGCGACCTAAGTGGCCACTCTTCGGGGAATCCCGCCAGGTGTTTCTCCAGGTGGAAGGAGGGAGGGAGGGAGAGAGAGAGAGAGAGAGAGCTTCTGTCCTCCACTCCCTACCCTTCTTGTTCTTCTCCTTGGTGACGACCGTCATAGCCATGGTCCCCGAGGGCTGGGTCTCCCCGCTGTTGGGAAGCCGCGAGACTTGGACCGAACGGAAGACGCTCTTCAAGGTGTTCTTGGAGCTGCTGTCCTTCTTCTCCCCTTCCTTCCTCTTCTCCGTGGGTTGAGCCAGCCAGTAATCCACCTGCAGGCCAATCACATCACTGTAAGGGCTGCTGGGAGACCTGGGGAATCCGGAAGAAGAAAGGAGGAAGAAGAACGGGCAGGTGAGTCAATCCGGCACTGCCAGGCAGCGCCCATCTTCCACCCTCCCCTCCCCAAAAGATGACAGCAAGAGAAATGGAGGAGGAAGCCTCAAGCCAGGGGGGGAGGGGGGGGAGTGAAACCTCCAGTAACCCAAGGACGGCCAAGCATGGGAGTCGCAGCGCCTAGGTTGCTACTTCCTGCCTGGAAAACAGGAAGTTCTCTCTTTTTTTTTTTTTTGCCAAGCGTGGACGGGGCGGGAGGTGGCACTGACCTTGGGAGGTGGGGGGAAAGGATGCTGCCTAGGGAAGGATCAGATAAGAGGGAGCCTAGCCCACAGCTGTATAACGGGCAGAGAAAGAGACTCAGAAAGGAGCCGCCGTAACTTCTCAGGCTGGAAAAGAGACAGCGGGAGATGGGTGCTTTTCAGACGTGCGAGGTTCGGTTAAGGAAGACTTACAATCAAATAAGAGAATTGAAGCCCTTCTGGGCAGGTGTGTTTGTTTGTCCCGTCCCCCCGTATCCCCCTCCTGGTCTATATTCCAGGGCTCTTCAAAACTTGACAGCTTTCAGACTTGTGGACTCCAACTCCCAGAATTCCTCCTCCTCCTCCAGTCATGTGAGCTCAGGAATTCTGGGAGTTGAAGTCCGCAAATCTTAAACTTGCCAAGTTTGAAGACCCTTGCTCTATTCTTTCTTTCTTTCTTTCTTTCTTTCTTTCTTTCTTTCTTTCTTTCTTTCTTTCTTTCTTTCTTTCTTTCTTTCTTTCTTTCTTTCTTTCTTTCTTTACCTCTATTATCTATCTATCTATATCTATATCTATATCTATATCTATATCTATATCTATCTATCTATCTATCTATCTATCTATCTATCT
>BHEV01001692.1:10649-36479 GCA_004319985.1 Emydocephalus ijimae | reverse complement strand
AAACTGTACAAATGGCATATCGACCAATTGCGGTCACGACTTGCACCAGCCAGTCAACAGCTCCCCTATGACCAAACTGGGTGGGGGGGAAATACGGAAGATGAGGAAGTCCCAGGGAACCCGCTCGAAGGGAACGATGATNCGGAAATCTAAAAGACTCAAAAGACAACCGTCCTATTTGAAGGACTATGTAACTATACCAGATTTGAGAAGCCAGGGGGAAGGGGTGTTGTGTATACAGTAAATTAATAAAGTCTGAGCTTGAGGTAAAGTGCAGGGTTCTGGCCCTGCACTAATGATTGGCTGTCAGGCGGCTAGACCAGGATTGGTCAGCCCTAACGAACCTGATTGGTCCTTAACTAAGAGTTTCTATTGGTTAAAAGAGCTAGCGTTCCTAGCTCGTTATTGGTTGAAACGTACAAGAGATGCCTATATAAGGCAGAGTTAACTGTTGTTGTTATTCAAGTCACTATGCAAATAAAGAGCTGAAGTTCACCGTTCAATGACTGTCTCCAGTTATTTCGACCAATGCCCAGTACATAACACACACCACAAGCCAGGCAAATACCTGAGCACAAACAGATCCCCCCTGATACCTCCAGCTCAAACACACCCCAACCAGGCACCCAATGAAACCCAGCTTCCTAACTAATGATAGCCGTCCATTTACCCAAAGCCAAGCTGCACTAAAGGCCTCCAATAAAGTAACACAATGTTGCCAGCCAATCAAGATACAAAAAGAGCCAAAAAAAACAGACAGAAGATATTAGAAGCAGAACACAGCAAACTCCAAGACCAATAAACACAGACCAAGACTCTCAACCAATCAGGATGAAGAAAAAAACATTCTGTCACAGCAATAGGCTGCCCCAAATTTAAATCTGAAACCACTGTAAAGGTCTAACTCACAGACGAACACTATACAGAAGCCTGATGATGACAGATGAGATTCTGCTGAAACGTTGCTACAACTTTAAAAGCACCACTACTATGACGTGGGAAAATACCCGAACAAAGCTGAATGCCATACATGTAAGTACCCGTGAAAACTTAAGAAAACATATATACACACACACACACAAACAAACACATACACACACACACACACATGTATGTATGTATGTATGTATGTATGTATGTATGTATGTATGTATATAACAAGAAAAAAGTCAAGGTGCACTTAACAGAGAAGATGGCAAGGAAGTAACAGGTAGCAAAGAGAAAGCAGAACTGCTTAACTCATAAGTCTTCACACAAAAAGAAACTATAGCCCAAACTGCCAAAAACCTAATTGTATAATACAGACTAGAAAAAATAAACGAACAAGGAAATGGTTAGATAACAGTTCTTTGATCTTCATGAATATAAATCCCTGGGACTTGATGGATTACACCCCAGAGTTCTGAGGGAACTGGCAGATGTTATTTCAAAATCATTATACCATATTTTTGAAAAATCCTGGAACAACAGGGAATTACCTTGGGTTTGGAAAAGAGCTGATGTGGTTCCCATCTTCAAAAAAGGAGAAAAAAACAGACCAATGAAACTACAGACCAATTGGCCGAACATGAATACCTTGGAAGATATTAGAAAAGATAACCAAAAGCAAATCTGTGACCATCTTGAAATAAATGAAGTGATAACTAAAAGTCAGATCATGCCAAACCAATCTTATTTCATTCTTTTACAAAGTGACTAAATTAGTAGATCAGTAAAATGCTGTGTACATAATATAGTTAGACTTCAGCAAGGCATTTGACAATAACCTACTTTTTGGTAAACTAGAAAAAGGTGGGATATACAGGATCACCACCAGATGGATTTGTAACTGGCTGACAAACTGTACTCAAGGAGTCATCCTTAATGGTACTACATCTACAGGTGAAATTCAAAAAATTAGAATATCGTGCAAAAGTTCATTTATTTCAGAAATGCAACTTAAAAGGTGAAACTAATATGTGAGATAGATTCATTACATGCAAAGCAAGATAGTTCAAGCCGTGATTTGTCATAATTGAGATGATCATGGTTTACAACTCATGAAAACCCCAAATCCACAATCTCAGAAAATTAGAATAGGACATGCAATCAATAAAACAAGGATTGTACACAGAACAATATCGGACCTCTGAAAAGTATAAGCATGCATTCAGTACTTTTGCAGCAATTACTGCCTCAATTCAGTGTGACATGGAAGCTATCGGCCTGTGGCACTGCTGAGGTGTTAGGGAAGACCAGGATGCTTCAGAAGCAACCTTCAGCTCTTCTGCATTGTTCGATCTCATGTCTCTGATCTTTCCCTTGGCAATGCCCCATAGATTCTCTATGGGGTACAGGTCAGGCGAGTTTGCTGGCCAATCAAGCACAGTAATCCCATGGTCATTGAACCAGGTTTTGGTGCTTTTGGCAGTTTGGGCAGGTACCAAGTCTTGCTGGAAAATGAAGTCAGTATTCCCATAAAACTCATCTGTGGAAGGAAGCATGAAGTGCTCCAAAATCTCCTTGTAGACAGCTGTGTTAATCCTGGACTTAATGAAGCACAGTGGACCAACACTAGCAAATGACATGGCTCCCCAAATCAACAGAGACTGTGGAAACTTCACACTGGACTTCAAGCGTCTTGCAGTGTGTGCCTCTCCATTCTTCCTCCAGACTCTGGGTCCTTGATTTTCAAATGAGATGCAAAAGTTGCTCTCATCCGAAAAGAGGACTTTGGACCACTGAGCAACAGACTCGTTCTGTTTTGCTTTAGCTTTTGACGTTTGTTGTTCAGGAGCATCTTGACAAGAGGAATACGACATTTGAAGCCCATGTCCAGGATCCATCTGTGTGTGGTGGCTCTTGATGCACTGACTCCAGCCTCAGTCCACTCCTTGTGAAAGTCCCCAACACTTTTGAATGGCCTTTTCCTGACAATCCTCTCCAGGCTGCGGTCATCCCTGCTGTTTGTGCACCTTTTTCTTCCACACTTTTCCCTTCCACATAACTTTCTATTAATGTGCTTTGATACAGCACTTTGGAACATCCAACTTCTTTTGCAATTACCTTTTGAGGCTTTCCCTCCTTATGGAGGGTGTCAATGATGGTTTTCTGCACAACTATCAGGTCAGCAGTCTTTCCCATGATTGTGCTTCCAACTGAACCTGACCGAGAGACCATTTAAAGGCTCAGGAACCCTTTGCAGGTGTTATAGCTTAATTAGCTGATTAGAGTGGGACATTTTGAGCCTAGAATATTGAATCTTTTCACAATATTCTAATTTTCTGAGTTTGTGGATTTGGGTTTTCATGAGCTGTAAACCATAATCATCTCAATTATGACAAATCACAGCTTGAACTATCTTGCTTTGCATGTAATGAGTCTATCTCATATATTAGTTTCAACTTTTAAGTTGCATTACTGAAATAAATGAACTTTTGCACAACTTTCTAATTTTTTGAGTTTCACCTGTACATAGAGGGAAGTAAGCAGTGGGGTACCACAAGGTGCTGAGTAAGCCCAGTACTCTTCAATAACTTCATAAATGACTTAGATTAGGGAATAAAAGGGGAACTAGTCAAATTTGCAGGAATAGCCAACACCTCAAAAGAAAAGCTCAGGATCCAAAAAGATCTTGACAGACTTGAACAATGGACTATCCAACAACATGAAATTTAATGTGGAGAAAAGCAAGGTTTTACGGATATGTAATAGTTCTGCTTTACAAAGCCTTAGTAAGGCCAAAGCTGGAGTACTGCATCCAATTTTACAAAAAAGATGTTGAGACTTTGGAAAAAATACGAAGAACTAAGAAGATTAAAAGGCCTGGAAATTAACACATATGAAGAATGGTTGCAGGATTTGGGCTAGGTAGTCTAGAGAAAAGAAGGATTAGCGGACTATGATATCAGTTTTCTAGTATTTGAAAGGCTGCCACAAAGTGGAGGGGGTCAATATATTTTCCAAAGCACAAGAAGGCAGGACAAGAAACAATGGATGGAAACTAATGAAGGAGAAGCAACCTGGAATTAAGGAGAAACTTTCTAACAGTCAAGAAAATTAATCAGCTTGCTTCAGAAATTGTGGGTGCTTCATCACTAGAGGTTTTTAAGAAGAGACTGAACAGTTACTTGTCTGAAATGGTATAGGGTCCCTCCTTCAGCAGGGGGCTGGATTAGAAGAATCCCAAGATCACTTCCAGCTGTATTCTGATTGATTCATGTAACTGATTCATATGTAAACTGGATAATACTTTTGTCCTATCCAATCAACCTTTCTTTTGTATTTTCCTTTGATGTGTTAACTGTAAAAGAGAATAGAAGCTGAGCTTATGGTTCCATCTTACTTTTATTGGATCTGTGAATGCTGTGGCATGAGCCTAGCTAGGACCAGATACGGCTATCATCTCTATCACATAGCTGAGAATCATCAATCCTCTTGCAACATCTTATTTTGTCAGTTTTGCCAGAACATAAAGATGTCTAAAATAACCTGACATGTGTGTTGTGCAGTCTTCTGGGGTCCAGAATCCACATTTTTCACAAGGTCTTGGTAGTCTAATTTTATGATCTGCATTATTTGAGGAGTCCTTAACTGAAAGACCTTTGAAGGCAGAACTTGGTCCCACAGTGTAAGGTTGCTGTAGCTCAAAACATGTCTTCATTTAGGGAACAGGATGATAAGGATCTGGATAAGACAAAACAAGTTGAAATTGAATCTAATGAGAAGTTATTTGGCGATTTAGCTTCTTTATACTGTAGTTCTGAATGTATGACTCCACTAAGACTACAGGTAGAAGTGATGGCTAGAGATATCTTATCTTTAACTTTGGTTCATATTCCATATCAGCCCTTTTAATGTGGGAGGTTCAACAGTAGTCAGTCCAAGCTAGATTATAGCAATATATTGTGCATGACCTATATCTAGAACTACAATAGATGTGAAATATAGCAGCCACTTTCTGAAAGGTACAAGCTCATTTAGACTTATTTTTCAGATTCTCCCTTGTCTTCTTATAAGTTTCTGAATAAAGTCAAGATGCTGGTTTTAATTTAAAAAGCCCTACTGATAAAGAGTATAGTACTTTACCAGTACTAAAGAGTACTTATGAAACTGTTTCCTTCAAGATAATTCTGGCTGGTCTAGAATTATCTCACCAAATGATGTTCCTCATTTTGGGAAGAGAAGTAATGTTTCCCATTTTGTTCCCATTCATTGTGGAATAATAAATCCTTTGCAAGACCAAATTTGCATTTTTGGAAAGTGCTGAAAAAATGGCCTTTCTGAGAGGCCTTTGGAAATTTACATTTACCCTATTCAGTTGGTAATGAACTATGATAACTTTTGCTGATTTTTTTAGAATTATATTCATGAATTATATTTCTATGGCTTGATTGGTTATATAATTTATTTTAATTTGTATCTAGAGCTATGTAATTGTGGTTGTATAGAAATATCAGAAATAAAATTAAATAAATAAAAATGGCATATTGCTTAAAGCTAACTACAACTAGAAATGTGATATAGAAATCAAATTTGTGGGAAAGGAAATATACCTGTTCAGATGCTCCAAATTAATATTCTTAACTATAAAAAAGAGAGTATGGAACTCCCTTTTCCTTTAGATATCCCAAAATCTAAATAGCTTTCAAATTTAGGTTTCAAGACAAGTTTCAGCTAAAACATATAATCTTGCCAAGGATTTTGATTGAAATCATTCTGCTGTGTCATTTATTTATTTATTTATTTAATTTTGTCAAGCAATTATAATACAACAGGTATAAGTATAAACATAGTTATGAATACATGAAATGGATACATAAAAGAAAAATTAAAAAATTAGTGTATTTCAGCTGTTATATAGTATAGGTTTAATGTCTGTAACTTTGTACTATTTTAATATCTTGTTTTATTGTACTAGAATAGGTCTAATTTCCAGCTGCCCTTGATGCAACATTCATAATTAGACTACCAATGATAGAAATAGTGAAAGAAAGACTTTTCAATATTTATTGTTCTATAAACAACCTCAGATATGCAGATGATACCACTCTAATGGCAGAAAGTGAAGAGGAAATAAACAGCCTCTTGATGCGGGTGGAGAAAAAGAGTGCAAAAGTTGGCTTGAAACTCATCATTAAGAAAACTAAGATCATGGTATCCGGTCCTCTCAATTCCTGGCAAATAAATGGGGAAGAAATGGAGGTAGTGACAGATTTTAATTTCCTGGGCTCCAGAATTAATGCAGATGGAGACTTCAGCCAAGAAATTAAAAGATGCCTTCTCCTGGGGAGGTAAGCTATGGCACATCTAGACAGCATACTAAAAAGCAGAGACATCACCTTGCCAACAAAAGTGTGAAAACAAAAGTGTCAATAGTTCAAATACTTTGGCCACCTAATGAGAAGGAAGGACTCACTGGCGAAGAGCCTAATGCTGGGAAAAATTGTGGGCAATAGAAGAATGGGACAACAAAGAATGAGGTGGCTGGATGGAGTAATGGAAGCAGTAGGTGTGAGCTTAAATGGACTCCAGAAGATGATAGAGGTCAGGAAGGCCTGGAGGAATGGAGTCATGATGGGTCGGTTTGCAACTAACAATAACAACATTATTGCCTAGAACTGATTTTAATTAAAGACAGCTAATTTGATGTTAATGAAAGAAAAATTCATTATTTCCTAACTTCTCTGAATTTTCTACTTAGTTATAAAAGAGGAAAATAATATATGGTGAAGTAAATGTCATATTATTAAAAACCACATAAATAACCACTTTTTATAACATCTTATTTATTTCACCATATATTTTTTCCTGTAAAATAGTTGACAAATAGCTATGATAAATCTTAAAAATATAGTGCCTTGCCAATCAATTTCTACTTGAGGTGAGGGAAACAAAAAAAAATTTCAAATCAGAATAGAAAATTGACCTATAATTAAATGTTACACAGAATGTAAAGCTATTATTCAAAGCAATAACAAGAGGACAATAATAATGCTGAATTTCACATAAAAGTGCCATGGAATCTGGGATGACAATTGTGATACAGATTTTAGGCAGGTCTTCATAGCATCTGCATTGTTAAAATTTATATTTTCATTTATATTTATAATTTTTATAAATATAAATGGTTTTATGTTTCTGCCTGTAGGTAGGGATGACATGGATCATAAAACAAAATAATAAATATTTTAATATAATTAAAATATATTTTAATTTATATTTATATTTTCAAGCATAATGTTCATGTTAGTTTATTTTTCTAGAAACGTTTAAGACTGGCATTTCCAAACTACCTCAATATACTGTTTATTCCGATATCATTTCTCTTCCATTCAGATCAAAGCTATTGCTTTATTTCAACAGGGCTACTTTATATCCCTTCCAGGTTCTTGTGAAGTACCTCCGGTTTTATTTAAGAACGAAAACTTCATAATTATTTATTGAGCGTACAACTTTGATGAAACCTTTCAGTGAACAAATATCATGATCAATTTGTATGCAGATTCAAATGCCATCTTAATTTAGAAGACAAAATGTACTCCTTTTGTTATTTTGACCTTCATACCACACAAAGCTTGAGTGAGTGATTTTCACATATCTCATTGAATATACTGTGATGAAATGATTACAAAGACTAATGCAGTGAAAGAGATCTATTTTTTGCAATTATTCAGAATAATTGAAAGAGACTGGACATGCATTTGTCTGAAATGGTGTAGGGTCTTCTGCTTGAGAGGAGGATTGACCTCCATGGTCCCTTCCAACTTGTTGCATGATCCATCTCATCCCCACCTACAAGCAGAAACTTAACATTGGAAAGCCTTTGACCAAATAATGAAGTCTTGGACTGAGCAAGCGAAGTTTACAGGCTTAGTTTGGTTGTACAAATGGGAGTGTTTTTGAAGCTGCTTCAGCAGACTTGGATGAATTCACTGATAGTGTGACATTATGTTAGCTTTTGTGAAGACATGTGTGCCTAGCTTTCAATATATAGAAAAATAAATCTTGCTTCACAACTAAGCTTAAGCAGTTATGTCATGCCAAAGAGAAGGTCTATAGGAAAGATGATGGAATTTTGTACAATCAGGCCAGGAATGAACTACAAGGGAGATCAGAGTACAATAGCTGAGACATCAGTTCTCATCTAATGAATCAGCAACTTTATGGAGAAGCCTGAAGAACATCAGTGGCTATAACAGAATGTCTTCTATTATAGGTTTGAGAGGAAATCATAGTCATCTGCTGCTACTTTCCTTATCTGATACACTAACAGTAGCCAAATCTCCTACACATATCCCTCTAGGTTCCCCACTTCTGATAATCTTAGAAGAAGATGTGTGAGTCTATTTCATAGACAAATGATTGGAAAAGCTCCAAGCCCTGATGAGTCCTTTTTATAGACTTCAGCTCAATATTCAATACCATCATTCCAGAAATTCTCCACTCTAAACTGATTCAGCTAGTTGTGCCTTTCCATACTTGTAAGTTATAGCTTTTTGATAGATAGGAAGCAACAGGAGGAGCTAAGGAAAATTAAAACTAATACCCAAGCAATTAACACAGTGTATCTAAGAGCTGTGTGCTCTATCCACTGATCTTCTCTGCTTGTTATCAATGACTGCATTGCTAGGGATCCATCTGTTAAAGTACTGAAGTGTGCAAATAATACAATAGTCATTGGTTTCATTACAGACAGTGATGAGTCTGCAAATAGATGGGAAGTTGAACAACTAACCCTATTTGCAGCTGAATGTGCTTAAAACTACAGAGGTGAGAGTGGATGTTTAGGAGAAACTCTTGTTTCTGCCACCTTTGACTAGATTTGACAGCACAGTATCAGCAGTAAAGTCCTTCAAGTTTTCGGGTCTATAATCTCCCAGGATTTGAAATAGATACTTAACATTAGAACTAATAGGCAGAACAAAGGGATGGGTTTTTCCCCTCATGCTATCACTCTGCTGAACACCTAATTCTCACAGTATTGTCTAATGTCATTTTACCAATGTTACATGGTATTATTATTAGAATACAGAATAATAAAGATAGAAGGGATCTTGGAGATCATCTTGTCCAATCCTCGATTCAAGCAGAAGATCCTATATAATTTTAGACAAGGGCGGTCCAGTCTTTTCTTAAAAACCTTCAGTGATGAAGTACCCACAACCTCTGAAGGCAAGCCATTCCACTGGTTAATTGTTCTCACTGTTAGGAAATTTCTCCTTAGTTCTAGATTGCTCCTTTCCTTTATTAGTTTCCAGCCATTGTTTTTTGTCTTGCTTTCTAGTGCTTTGAAAAATAGGTTGATCCCCTCTTCGTTGTGGTAGTCCATCAATTATTATCCTTATTTTTTTTACTATTCCATCTTATTGATACTATTGTTATTGTTAATCTTCAATTCAATTCATAGTCTGGGATCAGTAAAAACTTAACTGTCCATCCTAACCAAAGACATAAGAGCTGTTAAGGTAGCGTGTGAGTACATAGGGAGTTCGAAGTAAGTTGAGGTGGGGTTTTTTTTGTGAAGTCAGGATATTCAAGTTTAGTAAGTTCAACATTTCCATGTATCTAGGTAGCCCTTTGGGTTTTGCTCCAAGGGCTTTTATTACTATTGGTTCAACCATTGATTTCTTCCTCCATAATCACTAAATTTCAACTTGCAAATCATGGTGTTTTGTTTTTTGTTTTTCTAGTTTTTTCTCCTCATTTCGTGCATCACCTGGTATTGCAATATCAATGAACTAGACTTTTTTCTTTTCCATAATAGTGATGTGGCCCAGATGTCTGTCTGTTTAGATCTTGACTTGCTCATTTTGAAGAACTTTGTTAGTTTGGTATTCCCATGATTTTTGCTACATTCGAATCCAAATTTCTGGCAAAGCTTCCAATGTATGATTTTGGCAATTCGATCATGACATGGTAGATAATCAGTCTGTGAGATTTTCTGCAGCACTGATAAGGTGATTCACTGTATCTTCTTTTTATTGCATAAGTGACATTTTCTGGTTGTTATTGACATGTTAAATTTTTGCTTTCATGGAATTGGCCTGCAAAGCTTGTCCTTGGGTAGACAAAATGAAGCCTTCGGTTCCTTTCTTCAGCAGTCTTGATCTCCTTCAATGTCTTTCAATTATTGACTGTACATAGGCTTGTTTTTTCAGTTAGAAATTCAATGCTCAACTGTTTCATTTCAATATCCTGCTTTCAATCTTGTTTTCAAGAGGTTTTCCTTGTTTACCTCCTTCAATTGAGGCTCTTTTTCTTTTAAATGTAATTGTCATGTTTTTTCTCTTCCACAGTTTATTCTACCTGCAAGACTCCTCTGCCATCCTGAGATATGGCAAGTACAATTGATCAATATCATTTTTGTCATTAGTTTTCTTGTCTTTTGAACCAAGTTATCAAATTCTACCAATCAATTCTTCCAGCTGAGCATCATACTACAGGCACTGCCCATGTGTTAATTGCCTTTATAATATTTCCTCCATTCAGCTTTGATCTCAAGATTTTCCAGACTCATTTTATGTATTTGGTGGAGCAGCTTCCTTGACTAGGTTATGCAACAAGTCAAAAGATTATTGTTGTTGTTGTTGATTATGATGATGATGGTGGTGGTGTTTTGTTATTTTGCTTTGCACGCACATTAAGAGATATTCTGCACCACAGACAGAAATGTGTCCAATCACAAATAAAGTATTCTCTCCTTTCTTGTCCTCTCCTTTCCTGTCCTCTCTTCTACTCTACTCTGCTCTGCTCTACTCTGCTCTATCCTTATTCTGTTCTGTTCCATTTTATTCTATTCTAATTTCTGGTGCACAAATTTAAATTGCATGGTGGAAACAGGTAACTGCATATCTCACTCTATCTCCAGTCATTTATTCTTGAAGACTAATACAGATTATTGACAGAGTTAATAAAAAGGTCCTAGAAAAAATCCATATAACTTAATTTCTTTTTAATTTCTTTTTGTATTATTAGATCTCTGATTTCATTAACTCAATGCCACTCTTTAATATACTACTGTTTCTGCAGAAAATAAATCATTTAATGGTTGTAAATTATTCGATTTTATATCAATCTACATAAAATCTGAAATACATTGGGTCAGAATTTAAAGAAAACTGCATAAACTATATATATTCCAAGTAATGTAAGAGGATGGAGCTACTCCTGACAAAGTAAGTCCAGACCTATATATAGTTTAGGATGTATATCAGGATGTATATCAGAATGAAGTAGTCAATTTAAATTGCATATCTGGGATTTTGGGATATGATGTGATAGAATAGCCGTACACTATAGGGCTATTCTATAGAATATAGAGCTGTAGTGGCAAACCTATGGCCCACATGCCAGAAGTGGCACAGCGAGCCACTTCTGCTGGCATGCGAGAGGCCACCTGGAAGAGCTCCACTGTGCACACCACTCACCCGTCAGCTGATTGTTGGTATCAGGCGTGCATGCGCAGGGGTGTGGGGTATGTGGGAGATGCTTGTACATTCACAGAGATGCAGGGTATGCACAGGGGTCTTGCGCACATGCGCAGAGACACATGGCGCACAGAGAGATCATGCGTATGCAGAGAGACACACAGCATGAACATGGAGGTCTCACGTGTATGCACAGAGATGCACGGCACACACAGAGGGGTCGTGTATGCATGCGCAGGGGCGTGGGAGGGCCTGCATGCATTGCCTTCTGCATGCTGGTATACGAGCACATGCAATTTTCAGCACAGGAGCCCAAAAAGGTTAGCCACCAGTGCTATACAGTCTACTCTTCAGTAGGGCTACTCTATCAAATTAACACATTCCAGAATAGATTAACTCTACTCTAATCCATCATTATAGAGAGAAGAAATTAGCACATTTAATTGGAAAATAGATCTTTAAAAGTCACTCATACTATCCACTACTTTTCCCTCCATTCATAGCAAAATCCTTAAGATATTGAGTCAGTACATCTAAAGAACCTCAGTTTTGACTGAAGAGCAATGCCAACATATCAAAGGTCTTGTATATGCAGTGGAACTTCAGGATATTGTACATGGGCTTAGCCTGCTAAATTTCCCCACTGAGAATTGACTGTGTTACATCATATGTGTGGATTACAAAGGCATTCTACTAGTAAATGCTCTGGATAGTCATACTGGGTTTTCTGGAAAATGATGCTGCCATTCACTCCAGACGCTTAGGGAAGGAAACATATGACAGTTAAGTGGGGTACAGAGATACAGCATTTGATCCAGCCTATTATGCTTTCTATTTACCCTTAGATATCATACTTTGACAATTCTGGAGCCACTGACAATTTTATAGATCCTGCTGTCACATGCAAATATTGGTCCTGGAAGTGAATGTCAGGAAACAAAATATTTAAATTTCTAGGAAAGAACATTAGCTTTCACATTCGGTGAGCTAAGACCATTAATGATAAGAATATTAAAAGAGGAGAAAATATTATTTAATTTGTTGTGAATGAATAATTGTGTTAATAAAGTTATCAAGAGCTTGAAGTCAAGTGCAGGGTTCTGGCCCTGCACTTCTGATTGGCCGTTAAATTGCGAGAACAGATTGGTCCGTTCAAGAGAATCTGATTGGCCATTAACGAACCTTTCTGATTGGTTAACGGAGCTAGCGCTCCCTGGTTTTCATTGGTTGAATATCTAATAAGTTGCCTATATAAGGAAGGCTGTAGCAGCCATTGTTTTTGAGCTGTCACACCATGTAAATGAAGAGTTTGAAGTTCACCGTTTCACCGGCTCGTTTCCATTCTTCACACCCATGCTCCAAACTTAACATAATTGATTTAATTCTCTGTGAATGTCTGCAAAGTCTACAGATGTTCAAAGTTCACTTTGGATTTTGATGGAGTACCAATAAGGGTTTTCCAAAAGTTGCCACAAATACTGATAAGTAACTTTAATCACTAAGACAATGGCACCCAACATTTTGGATATCTGGGACCAGTTCTGTGGAAAGACATTTTTCTGTGCACTGGAGGGGGCATGATTTCACAAGTTGCCTGCATCCCCAAAATGGGGACATCACTTGCGAGGCAGTTGCTGGCATGCCATGGACCAGTGCCGGTCCACAGACTAGGGATTGGGTTACCCCTATCATAACTGTAATACAAGTGAAAATAAATCTTTGGTTTGCATTTTCAAGAGAAAGCCCATCTGAACTAATCTACATATAGGATTCCATTTATCTTTGGGAGTGTGCATTATTTCCAATTATGCAGTCCCTTCTGAGATTAAAAAAATATTGCATGCAGAAGCATTGGTTGGGAAAATGACATTTAATGTGTCAATATTAGAAGGAATATAACTGAAATATTAAAAAGATTCGCCTTTGTATTTTACACTTTTCCTTAAGATACTGGGAAATAATTTACCACATTATCTTCAAAACCAATGTATGAAGTTGGTTTGGTTAAGAAAAAGTAACTGGTCCCAAGTGCAAGGTTAAGTTACTGTATTTCAAGGTTTCACTTTCCAAATATTTATAATAAATATATTCATTCATATATTCATATCTTATATTTTCCAAAACTATAATGTTAATCTTTATCAATGTTCAAATTATGGTTTTATTTTTTTCTTTGGAACAGAATAAATGTTTACAGTTTGATGGATGCCAACAGGAAAAAATGTTATTTCAATATCTTATTGCCATACCTATCTAAAAGCTTATCACTGCTTCCTTCAGAAGATTTTCAAGGATGTATAACCTGACAATAAATACACATAACATAAGTCCATACACTGCACATGTGTGTTGTTTTCTTATTGAAAGTTCATAAACTGGCACAAAAACAAGTATAGGTTATATTTTATAACAAAAATCAAACAAAATACAATTTTAATTAAATCTGAACTCAGTTCTCTTTATATTTCATGCATAATTTATAGCTCTTTATTTACTTAAATAGTTCTATTTATTTAAATTTTTAAGTAAAGGCAAAGGCTTCCCTGTCCCATCATGTCTGACTCTATGGGGTGATACTTATCTCTGTTTCTTAGCTGAGGGAGTCAGTGTTTTCCCAAAATATTTCCATAGTTAGGTGACCAGCCTGATTATATACTGAGGCATATGAAATGCAGTTACTTCCATAGTTAGGTGACCAGCCTGACTATATACTGAGGCATATGAAATGCATTACTTCCCACAGAACTGGTACCTTTTTATCTACTTACATTTGTATGCTTTCGAACTGCTAGGTGGGCAGGAGTTGGAGCTATTAATGGGAGCTCATCCTGTTGTACAGCATTTGTATTTTGAACTCAGGTTCAACATCTTTAACTGCTGAGCCATCATCCCCTATTTAATTTTTTATATAATGTTATATTACAATACAGCTCAGTACTTTACAAATAGTAATACAATATTTAAACAACAGCTAATTTAATAAATTAATTAAAATGCTCTAAGAAATAACATGTCTCAGTGGAACTCAGTTTCAAAGGCAACAAATAGACCCCACATTTCTATCCAAAATTTTACTTTGCAGCTTATACCCCCAGCCAACATCCCTGAAAAAGCATAGACAGAACAAATAGCATAGCTGTAGGCTTTTCATTCAAATCTCTTTCCTTATAATCTATATTTCCATGATGGGTAAGTTAAAAATATCACATTTATTCCAAAGCAGCACCTGGATTTGTTTCTTGCTAAGACTGTCTTTTAAATCTTATTAAAAATTTATTGCCTTAGCACTATATTAAACAAACAAACAAATAACTGAAGAAATTTCTTGGATTAAAAGTAAACTTCTTCAAAGAAAGTCTAGTTGCCTTTTGAAAAAGCACCTTTGGGATAACCATGACCTGGATGACTGTGAATTTAAATAGACATATAAATGACAGTTATACAAATTGAACAAGTCAGTCTGTTGGAACTGAATTTATAGAAAAGTTAGCTCTATGAATGTCTGTGGAAATTCTCAGTCATCCAGGTCATAGTTGTCTCAAAGATATTTTTTCAAAAGGCAACTGGACTGTTTTTTCCTTGAGGAAGAAAAAATAATGTTTTGTTTCTCCTCCAAACCAATGGTGGTTTCTTCCCACCATTACAACTGATGAAGTTTCTTGGATGAGAAATGAAATGTTTTGTTATTCATCCTCAAGGAAAAAATAATCCAGGTGCCTTTTGAAAAAAGTCTGTGGAATATAATTTTGACATTTACTATCTTGGCTAGAGTAACTTTCTCCTATTTACATTATTTATTATATTAGTAGTTTCAAGTTAATGTTCCTCCTTATCTTGCAACAATGCAACTATATTCTGCTTTGATTGAAGGATTTTTATTCATGCCCTTATTTCTTTCTTTTCTCTAGATAAAAATGGAAACATAAAGCAGATTAAATGTGAAAGGGCACAGCATTTCTTTATTTTTAATATTTCTATTAAAAGAGTTTTTCATTTTTCTTTCATCTGTATGAGAAGCTGCATTTACCAACATTCAAAAGTTCAAGAAGGAAAATAATTAACACAAAAATGTAAATTAATTTGAAAGATATTCCTATCATTTCTGCCCTTAGATTCCAAGACAATAGTGTTAACAAAGAAAAGCTTGTGACAAGAAGACAAGCCAAACCTTTTCATTCTTCTTGCTTTTTGCAGTGCCATGTAATTCTAAGTTCCTGTATGATTTTCTGCATAGCATTTTACACAAATAAATATATGGATGTAAAAATCTCACCAGAAAGAAATTTCTTAATAATCATGAAAGCCAACAATTGGAATCAGAATTAGTGATAAGCAGCCTGTTTTAAAAGTTTTCTTAACTGCATCCAAATGACATAGAGGAAGCCGAAACTGTCACTGAACAACTGAGTCACCATACAAACATTTACAAACCTCTAAAAATATTTATTTTAGTCATACTTTCTTTCTAATGAGCAGTCACTGATCCTGGGAATCAAATATAATGGTTTACTAATTGCCTAGGATTTGAAAGATAAAATGAAGTTTAAGATATGCAATAGTTGCATGAATTAACTTTAACCTAATTATAATGCTGATAATACTTCTGATTAAAATCTTTAGGATTTAAAATTTATTGAAAGACTGTTTCCCCTTTTACATCAGGGGTTCCCGACCCCCAGGCTGTATTGGTTCACAGCCTGTTAGGAACTGGAATACACAAGTGAGTGAAGCTTCATCTATGAATGTGTGGTTGCGGTAACACGTGAAACCATTTTCCCCTTTCCCTACAATTTTTTCACAGGACTGGTCCCTGATTCTCAAAAGGTTGGGAACCATGTGTGATATGTTAAGCTCTGTGTTTAGGAATAGAGATACTTTCAAATTATCTAATTCGATTCATTTGTGAGTTTCTAGCAGGCCCTCCTTTTATTCTCCACCTGTATAGTATGACCACAATTCTTTCAACAGAAAGTTATCAAGAGTGCAGATATAAGGTTCAGTCACAGTTGTAAAATTCCTTTGAACTCCATAAAATCTTGGATACACTCCAACTGAAGAGCAAAGGCACATTTTAATGCTTTCTGTGGATTAGTGGAAAGTGATAATCTTCCAACCCACAGTTTCCAGGCTGCATATAAATATCAGATTTGTCTATATCCATCATGCTTGAAAGGAGTTAAAAGTAAGCCTTATGGAAAAAACTCTTGGAGATAAATGCAGAAGTATAGATTACACTGAGTTTTAACTGTGTTTTCTAAAATACTATTTGTGGAAGGTTCCTGTATTATTTCAAATGTCATTGTCTCCAATTCCGGTTCATAACCTCTATTTCCCTTGAGCAATACTGACTTCCAAGGTACCCATTTCAAAGTTGTATTTCCTTTTCAGAAGACATTCCTAGTGATTTACTGTGCTTTCATAATCCAGTTTATTTGGGGAATAGGCAGTATTTAGATTAATACATTCTTTAAAATCACATAAATAAGGAGCTCAGCAAGCAAGATGCATAGTGATCTTACCTCTATCCACATGCAGATTACTTCTGAAATATGTAGAAATCATTGTATGAGAACAGCAGAAAATACATATCTCTCTTTCCCAATACTAACTGAAGTGTCAATTTAATGGATTGAACTATTAAAATGATGCTATAGAGCACTGCACACCAGAACAACTAGACACAGGAACAGTTTTTTCCCGAATGCCATCGCTCTGCTAAACAAATAATTCCCTCAACACTGTCAAACTGTTTACTAAGTCTGCATTACTATCACTATTACTATTAATCCTCCCTTCCTTTCACCCATCTCCTCTACTTATGACTGTATGACCGTAACTTTGTTGCTTGTATCTTAATGATTTTTTGACTGTTTCCTAGTATGATTTGATTGCTTTTTGTACCCTAGGACTATTATTAAGAGTTGTACCTGATGATTCTTGAGGAATGTATATATTCTATGTACACTGAGAGCACATGCACCAAGACAAATTCCTTGTGTGTCCAATCACACTTGGCCAATAAAGAATTCTATTCTATTCTATTCTATTCTATTCTATTCTATTCTATTCTAAAGAGCATTTCTTCTTTGAAGCATTAATTTATCCTCTCAATTCATTATGGCTGCAAGCATTTATTTTTCTTTATTAGAAGTCAAAGCTACTTTACCTGAATTTTCAGGAATTACAGGGCAATAATCATGAGCTACTTTTCATTTTCAGATTTTAGGAGGACAAAAAGTATTAGCAGGAGAATACTCAATTTTTTTAAAAAATGGATTTGATTTCCTAATAATTCCATGCCAAAATAAATGCTTCTAGATTAGGAAGATAGGTACTTGGTGAATCTTAATTTTTTCTTAATGTTATCTCTGGAGTGCACACTGACTATGTTGTTATATTTCAGGCACAGTTGTTGAAAATTTAGACATAACTTCCTGTCATTGTATCCTTCCATCAATTGTATGAGAGTCATGGCGGAAGCTCTCAAATAGAGCATAGTTTAAGAAACAAGGAACACTTCAATCCAAAAAGCAACAATCTAGATCTTGCTTACACATGACACAGCACTTTTCTCCCACACTTTCCTCACTAGGATTTTTGGTGTCTAAAGGAGAAATGATGAAGTTAAATATTATTTAGCAATCACCTGCTTCACATACAGAATGTGATGAGGGACCCCCACTCCATTATTAATCCATCAATTTGATTCTTTCATTCCTTTCATAAGAAACCTATTAAGAAAACTGACCTCAATGCATTTTGATAGCTATTCTTTGAGATACCATCACTATTTCAGTAATTTATAAAAAATAAAATTCCAGAAGGTATTAAAACACGGGTAAAGCTCCCATGTAAGTGCTTTAGCCTACTCCTCTCACAGCTACAGTATTAGTATCATCCTGGACATATCCAAATGGAATGCATTGTGAATTGATTGGTTCACAGGTATATTAGCCTTATGATTCTGAGTGCTACGTGCTTTTTCCGGAATTTAGGTACAGCTTTTTTTTCTTAATAAAATAAATAAAGCAGAAATGTCATTGTACTTTTATAGGAAAACCACCCATTAACATATCTAGTGGTTGCATGCCCAGCAGCCTGTTCTTTTTCCAAGCTTTATTCTGCCCTTGTTCCATTACTGGTTCTCTTAATGTCTTGACATGCAAGATAATGTAGAAAGAGGTCCTAGAAATTTTTTTTTTTAATGTAGGTGCTTAAGATTAAAGTACCCTGCTCTCCCTCACCTGCCCATCCCAAAAAGTTAATTATTTATTTCGTCATGAAATTGGCAAGGCTGTGCAATTCACCATTGCAGCTATGAGAGCTTAACATGAGATGGGAAGCAAACAAAATAATTATACAATAGCTGTACGTATCACCTCGCAATGAGATGGGCAGCAAACGTGTGTGTGTGTGTGTGTGTGTGTGTAAATCTTGTCAAGACTAGATGTCTTAGTGATACTAGCCAGATTTCTAAATTACTCTCTTGTTAGTATAAAAGGAAGGAATTTGTCTGTACTTTTTTGTATCTATAATCTGTGACAAGTCCCACTGTTCATAGTCGCCCCCCTGCCTTCTGAAATAGTATTTCAGAGAAGCTTGAGAAGAAACTGAGGAAGGGAATTCCCACTCTGGAAAAAAAAAAAAGGAATACAAACCAATCATGAAATAAGTTAACGCTGCTTCTTTCTATTGAAGTGTATCAATGGCCTCAAATTCTTCCCTCTTAAATAGAAGGGAATTCCAAAGAGGAATTTTACAATAATTTATGGTATGTAGGATTTACCATTAGTGGTGAGAATAGGTTCTTTCCTTTTTTTCTGTATTGTTTCTCACTTTAACCTGCAAGTGAAAGCAGTGGGTCTTTTGCCAAGAACTACTTTAAAAAAAACTTTGCGCATCTCTATTATATAATTCCTCTGATTTGTTTGACAATTATCTATCTCCTACTTATCACCACTTCTTTCTTTCCTTTATTGTTAATATCCAGAATATCCAGCTTTGGACTTCAGATTTCTGCTGGCGGAAATGGCAAATTGAAGATCCATTACCATAACAGAATAAAGAACCGGTCAATAGACTGCCTCTTCATTATTTTTTTCTGACAATGAGAGTACTTAAGATCACCCAGAGTTGTTCCTCATGAGAGCTCATTAGACAGCAGTGGGTTTAGAGGTTTAGAGGAGGAAAGTTAGTGCCCTCAAAAGGATGCTGGGTTTGTGTATATACCTTTCCTATAACTTTTGGAAATTGGTTATGTAATTGCTTTTCAGCTATTGGGAACCTTTGAATCAACGTTATAAAGCACAGGTGAGTTTCCTTCAATCCTTAGCAAAGTATATATTAAGGATTTCAACAAATTTCTTTTAGAATAAACAACAAAAAGGTGATTACAACTTTGTCTTTGGAAAGTTACAAATAGGTTAAGGATCTACCTGATTTGAAATATTTTGGAATTATGTAAGAATGGTTTCCTTTGGCATGCTTTTGTTTTAAAGTATCTTAAAAACATGGTAGGATAAGACTTTGAGAGTGGAACACTGCAGGAAACCAAAGGAACTAAAGCTTTCTATTAAAGAACACTTAAATCTGACTTACTAATACAGAATGAAGCAAAACATCATAATAGTGGATATATTGAAGGATATTTTTGAACAACAAACCCATAAATTAGATGGTACAGTTGAAAGATGTTATAAAATGGTATTTTTTCCTTGACAAGATTGAGACTTACCTGAAAATGTATTTTAAAATGGCACGTTACAACATGGAAAAAGATACCGTATGGGGCATATAAAAAAATTATTTATCTTAATAAGGGATATACAAATAACAAACCAGGAAAGTAACCTGAATAATATTCCTATATTGGGTTTGCAAAACATGCTTGTCTAAGCTTTGAAGAATTTTGGGAAAAGACAGAAAGAAAATATTGAAAAGAAATCAAATTCTAGGATATTACCTAAAGGATTAAAGATCAAGACTGTTTAAAGTAAAACATTTTGTGGTTTTTCTTTTCTGCACTTTTTGTTCTTATTATCATTAAAAGTAACAAATAATTTCCACAACCTAAATGTCCTTTGGTTATAACTTGGTTTGTAAATGCAAGAATATAAATTATTATTTACCTTGCAAGATTATCAAATCTGAATCCCTACTAAAAAAATGTAATGTCTATTGGCTAGGCATAAAGACATTACAGTTGTTCAAAATCTCATTTGATTGCATAGGTTCCTAGTGTCTGAAAAAGATATGCAAAACAATAATCTTGTTTAAAGATTTAATGGTCTAACATAATTTCATCCTGCAGCTGAAAACAGGATTTCTCTGCTGATGCACTTTCTGTTTCTCTCATTGACGTCAAAGCTGTACGCAAATGGGTGCCTATCCATCATCCTCGTGTCAGAGAGCACACTTAGCTTCCACTGTCCTGCTTCTATAAGGCTGAATAAAGTCAGGCCTTTTATGTTGCCAATCAGGAGGCTTTTCAATGGTCCTTGAACGATAATTTCTGTCTAGGCTTTATGCTGAAA
The DNA here is from genome assembly GCA_004319985.1 of Emydocephalus ijimae. Taxonomy (NCBI): domain Eukaryota; kingdom Metazoa; phylum Chordata; class Lepidosauria; order Squamata; family Elapidae; genus Emydocephalus; species Emydocephalus ijimae. The sequence continues at coordinate 15,538 of BHEV01001692.1, read as the reverse complement.
GCATTTTATTGTTATTAGGAATATGTGCATATGCATTTGAAAACAGGTTATTTTTTCTTTCAACTGTAGAAATGATTCCAGTTGGTATGCACCAAGTCTTAATTATTTTTTTAAAAAATTCATAAGAAACTCCTGTATTGAAAATCAGGATTAATATTGATTAGCTTGTAAAGTAATCTGTGACACCATTAGAATGTTTGAGAAAGCCAGTATTGTGCAAGTCATTTTAATATGGATTCTAGAAAACATGGTTTTCCAAACTATTTATTAAAAAAATTATATGAAACATTTATTTCCAAAACAGTAATGCATAGTTATAGTTATTTTATACATTATTATATATTATTATTTTATATAAGTAATGCAGTCTTTGCAAAGCCACTGTTTTATGAAATCATTATAGTGACTCCCACAGTAGTCATCACATACATGTTTCAATGTACAGTATGATAACTCAGTGTGCCTTTGTCTTCAGAATGTATCTTCTTTGGGCAACTCAAAAACCCTTTATTTAAAATGTTGCTTTGTTGTATTCCTGAAAATTTCTTTTAGCTTTCCATCAAATCACCCAAAGCTCTTTTTTATTATGGAAAGCAACACTTCCAAACAGAATTAACCAATAGCATTGACAGAAGGGCTGCCTTCGGGCCTGGCTCTCACCATCCTTCCACCTGCATGCTGCACTCTTGTTCTTTGGTTCTGGTCGAGGGGACATGCCAGTTCCTGGCTCTGGCCTTCTCTGCCCCCCCCCCATGCAAGGTCGCCACTGTGAGAATGGTGAGAGCCCCATGGGCTAGAAGATAAGGCTGATGGTGGGGGAGATCCACTCCAGGCTTACTGCGCTAAGCCGAAGGACCGCTTCAGCGGTGTGGGGGGGGGAATTCAAACAGTGAGGCTCGGTCACCTTTAGTCCCAGTTTCAGCTTTTGCAGGGCCTTCTGGGTACAAGGCCTGAGAGAAAATGACTCCCATGAGGGCCAGCCGCTTGCCCATCCACTGACCGGGCTGGACTGGAAGTGGCATGTGCCCTTGTCGTGGTCTGGATGCAGGACTTGGGAAGCAGAGTGGAGGTCCAGCAGGCAACAGACTAGAGGAGGCCTGAAAGGCGGCTGAATCTCACCATGTCCACCCACCAAGAAGCCTGCAGCTGTCATCTCTTTGCTGGCATGAGAATCCTCCAGACACCAATATTTGCCGGTGTGAGAAGCCTGCAGCCAGCACTCTTTGCTGGTGCAAGAAGCCTGCAGTCATCAATCTTTGCCAGTGCGAGAAGCTTGAAGCTGCCACTCCCAGATCGGTTCAGGCCAGCAAAGAGATGGCTGCTACAGGCCCTTCATGCCAGCAAAAGTGGTGGCTGCAGGCTTCTTGTGCTGAAAAAGACCAGCAGCTACAATATTCTCATGCTGAAAAAGACCAACTGATGGCGGTTGCTGGCCAGTGACTCGGAGCTGTACCAACAAAGGCCAGAAGTAACCGCTCATTTCCTGCTGCAAAACCCTTTTCAATAATCCTGACTGTTGGGCAGCAAGACTCAGCAAGAGATGAGGTGTTGCAGAATCACCATTGCTGTTGCTGCACCAAGGAAGGTCTAAGGGTCCAGCCACCGCCACTTTGGCCCACCTGTGCCACCCATAACATCAGTCAGTCACATGACACCCCTCCAGCCACACCCAACTGAACTTTAGGATGAACCAGTTGTTAAATTAGTTGGATCCCACGACTGCATATAGGGAAACTTTGAAATGAGTGCTATAAGGGTTGAGCAAAATGACAAAGAGAAACAAAATAAATTATGTGAAAAGATTGAGGGATACTTCTGAATTATTTTTATATATAATTTGGGTATTGAGAGTTAACACACTCAAATCAAAAAGAGTTGTTACACGTAATTTATTTAAGTTCTATAGAATTCAGTAAAGCTAGATTTTATTCTGGATGCATCTAAAAGAGTAAAAACAATTTCTTCACCATATATTGTTGTGACACAATTGGTTTTGTTAAGTTCTGAGCGTAGGCGCGAAGAATGGAAACGAGCCGGTGAAACGGTGAACTTCAAAACTCTTTATTAACATTGTGTGACAGTTCAGCTCAATGGCTGCAATGGCCCTCCTTATATAGGCAACTTATTAGATATTCAACCAATGAAAACCAGGGAGCGCTAGCTCTGTTAACCAATGGGAGAGGCTCGTTAATGGCCAATCAGATTCACCTGAACAGACCAATCTGATGTTGCCATTAACGGCCAATCAGAAGTGCAGGGCCAGAACCTTGCACTTGACTTCAAGCTCTTGATAACTTTATGAACACTTTATTCATTCACAACACCCCTTCCCCCCGGGTTCCGTTTACGGGGTGCAGTTACGTAGTAGGCCGGTTGTTTTGTTAGTCTATTTGACTTTCGTTGTGCACCCGGTATTTGGCTGCAATCTTGTTGAGGTAGGATGTTGTCTGGCGAAAGGGGTGCCTCTAACTCTGAGTTCGAATTCTTGTTGTCACCAATATCTTCGGTGTCACCATGAGGTGAGCTCACTCCCATCCCTGATTCTTCTTCACATGTTTCCGTTTTGCTGTTGTTTCTATCATTAAAACTTTCTGCTATTTCAAGTTCATCTTCCTCCGTATCTCCTCCCCCCTCAGTTTGGACATCAGGGGACTCGTAGATTCCTGACTGCAGCCTTGATCGTAGCTGATCAATATGGCGCTTCCATAGTCTATTATCGCGACATTCCACGAGGTACGATCTAGGGCTGGTTACTCGGACCACAGTCGCCTCGACCCACAACGGATCGCCCGACAAGTTCTTTGCGAATACCAAGTCGCCTAACTGGAAGGTACGGCATCGCCCGCTGGATCCGTGTGGTTTCTCAGGTTCATACAATGGGTGTAGTCGGTCGAGGTCGGAGCGGAGCTTCCGCCCCATTAGCAATTCGGTGGGAGTTTTGTTGGTGACGCTGTGTGGAATGATATGCTGCAAGGAGTATCCGGTTTATTTTTTCTTCGATATTGTCATAGTCCATTTTGTGTAGTGTTTTCTTGACAAATTGTACCATGCGCTCGGCCCTTCCATTGGCCACAGGATGCGCCGGCGAAGTCAGCGCATGTCGAACACCACAGTCCACCAGGTACTGTTCAAAAGACAACGCGGTAAATTGGGGTCCGTTATCGGATACCAGAACATCTGGTAATACATGTGTTGTAAATAGTCTGTCTAGTTTCTTGATGACCGCTTCGGTTGTTGTATTCCTCATTTCATGGATTTCGAGCCAGTTCGAGTAGGCATCCACTGTTAACAAGAATGTGTGGCCTTTGGTAGGTCCCGCAAAGTCCAGATGAATACGGGACCAGGGTCCCCTCGGTGTTTCCCATTTGGTTGGGTTGCTTTCGGTGGGGCGTTGCTTACTTCCTGGCATTTGTGACAAGCTTTGACCCATGTCTCGATTTGCTTGTCGATGCCCGGCCACCACGTGTAGCTACATGCGAGGGCTTTCATGCACATGATGCCGGGGTGGCCATCGTGCAAGGTTCTTAGTACCACTCGTTGTAGCCACTCTGGGACAACAACTCTATCTCCCCAGATAATGCAGCCCTTCTGTGACAACAATTCCATTTGTCGACTCTTGAATGGGGCATAGTCATCAGGTATCTGGTCCAATGGCCATCCGCGCTCAACCTAACTGAGGACTCGTGCTAAGATGGGGTCGCGTTTTGTTTCCATCGCGATATCTCGGGCTGTTAATGGCGGTGTTCAAAGTGTCTCGATCTGCAACATTGTCACTGTAGGCGCAGGGTCATCAATGGTCTCTGGAAGTGGTGCTCGGCTCAATGCGTCGGCGTGGGGAATGGCCTTCCCCGGGCAGTGTTGCAGCCGATAATTATAGGCAGCCAAGAATTCTGACCAGCGAGTCATTCTGGGAGATAATATATAGGGGGTTGGCTTATCTCCTGCTATTATTCCCAGCAAAGGTTTGTGGTCAGTCACTATAGTAAAGGCTCGACCGTACACGTACTCATGAAATCTCTTGACAGCAGACACAATAGCAAGGGCTTCTTTATCAATCTGACTGTAATTGCATTCTGCTTTTGAAAGGTCTTCGAGAAATAGGCAACAGAGGCTTCGCTACTGTTTGGCAAAATGTGGCTCAAAATGGCGCCTACTCTGAAAGGCGATGCATCACACGTGATCATTAACGGCAAAGTCTCATTGTAATGCACTAGTACAGCGTCAGAAGTCAATAATTTTTTTACATTTCGAAACGACTGCTCTTCTCTATGTCCCCATACCCAGATTGCTTTTTTGTCCAATAAACAATGTAGGGGTTCGGCTGTGGTTGCTTTGTGCGGTAGGAAAATGTTATAAAAATTGATGAGGCCTAGAAATGCCTGGAGGTCGGCCTTATTTCAAGGTTTGGGGGCGTTCTTGATTGCCCTCAATTTGCTATCGGTAGGGTGAATGCCATTACTGTCAATTAAATATCCTAAAAATTCAACACGATCCGTGCACAGTTTACACTTGTTTTTCTTAACTTTAAGCCCTGCGTCTTTGAATTTCTGGAGAACCAACCTCAGGTGATCTCGTAAAATTTTCGGGGTAGGTGCAGCGATTAACACATCATCAAAGTATGGAACAACGCCTTTTATTCCTTGTAATAGTCTTTCCATCAAACTTTGAAAGATTCCCGGGGCTACGCTCACTCCGAATTGGAGTCGGGTACATTTAAAGGCACTTCGGTGCGTAACGATTGTCTATGCCTCTGCCATTTTTTTGTCTACCGGCAGTTGTTGGTATGCCTGGGCTACGTCTAGTTTAGCGAAGACTTTTCTGTCCCCCAGGGAATGGAGGAGGTGCTGCACCACCAGTACCGGATACGCGTTTTGTTGAAAGGCGTGATT
>BHEV01001692.1:0-10605 GCA_004319985.1 Emydocephalus ijimae | reverse complement strand
ACGAGGCTTAAGGTGGATGGGAGCTATTTTGGGATTGAGGTTAAATGATATTGGGGTCCCCTTGTACTCGCCTAGTTTTTCAGCAAAGACGTCTTTGAATTCTTGGACGAGGTCCTCTTCCCAGTTGCTGCTACCGATTCGNTTCTTGAACGATACCCGAACTCGACTGGATCCTACGACTGGAATCCGATTCCTTTGATAGTCTTTGAGTATGAGTCTTTGGAATAGGAGATCTTGTCGCCGGACAGTAGGGATGAGTTGCTTGAGGGTCTTCCAGGAAACCATCGAGAGAGACAAACCTGAGTCGACTTCCATCAGGCAGGGCTGGTTTTCGATGGCCACTTTCACCCGGATCTTCTTGGCATCCAGAGAGGAAGCGTGACCGATCGTGATAGTTTGGTGAGCCTCTTCTCGCTTCGTGGGGCGGTTTAAGGTTTTGTTTCTGTAGGAGTGGTTGTTCCATTGGTGGTTCACTGGTTCTCGCCTTACAGGATGGCTTCCTGTCGGTTGGCGATAGTTAGCCCCCCTCGAGGGCTGGCTGGGTCCTATTTGGCTTCTACAGACCCGTCCGATATGGCCCTGTTTCCCGCACACATGGCAGAGCACGTCGAGGAATTTGCATTCTGATCAGGGGTGGCTTGCCCCACAACCAGCGCATTGGTATTGAGATTTCTGGCGTTGGTCCCGTTCGGACCGCAGTCAATGGACCTCTTCTTCGTCGCTGTCTGACGACGAAGAGAGGTCCTCGTGGTGGGCCGTTATAAGCTGCCCATCTGACTTGGGTGAAATGTTGTGGGTCGGTTGGTGAACCGGGGTGCGGTTGCGGCGCATTCGGACAGCCGACTTCCTGGTTGCTTCTGCTGCAGTAGCTTCAGCGATGGCATCTTTAAGGGTAATGTCGCCTTTCGCCATCAGCTTACCCTGCGTGTGTGGTGATTCTAATCCCAGAATTATTCAGTCTCTCAGGGCTTCTTCGAGGTCGGCAAACCCACATAGGCCTCCCAGATTCCGGAGATCAGCTATGAAATCAGCAACACTTTCGCCCTTTTGTTGACTCCTCTGATAAAATTCATGCTGTCTAACGAGTGTTGGCACGATCGGTGCATAGTGGGCTCTCAGTAGGGGTTCGAGGACGTCCCAGACCATAGACTTTACTTCTTCCGGTTTCGCTAGTGCCTTGGCCATCTTGAATACGGTCGGCCCGCAATGCGTTAGGAAAATCGCCCGTTTCTTTCCGGTAGTGGCATCCTTCAAATTGTTGGTTTCCAAGAACATTTGGAAATGATCCATAAAGGAGTCCCAGTCTTCATGCGCTGGTTCGAATGGAGCGGGTGGTATGACGCCTCCGGACATGGTTCCGCCGTTGTGCATTTCAGCCACGTGTTCGGATCTTCGTTGTTCAGTCAGCTCTGACGTCTCCACATCCCACCTTCGTCGCCAGTGTTAAGTTCTGAGCATGGGCGCGAAGAATGGAGACGAGCCGATGAAACGGTGAACTTCAAAACTCTTTATTAACATTGTGTGACAGTTCAGCTCAATGGCTGCAACGGCCCTCCTTATATAGGCAACTTATTATATATTCAACCAATGAAAACCAGGGAGCGCTAGCTCCGTTAACCAATGGGAGAGGCTCGTTAATGGCCAATCAGATTCACCTGAACGGACCAATCTGATGTAGCCATTAACGGCCAATCAGAAGTGCAGGGCCAGAACCCTGCACTTGACTTCAAGCTCTTGTAACTTTATTAACACATTTATTCATTCAAAACAGGTTTCATAAGAATTGCATTGGGAGTTGATACATCTGCATAGCTACAGATATAGTGTTATGTGGAGTTGAGACCAGTGGTGCTATTCTACCGGTTTGGCCTGGTTCTGGCGCTGAAGATCAGCAGAGATAGAACCAGTTGCTATTGGCCCACTTGCCCGCCCAGGCTCTCATACTGACCTTTATTCCCTGCTTTTGAAGTGCAGTTGCTTTACGCGGCACAAATTGCCGCGTCAGCTGATGAAGCTATGGGGAGTGCAGGATTGCAGATGAGTAGGAAAACCTTTGCACGTGCGCAAAATGCGTGTTTGGCACATGCATGTGTACATGCGTGTGCAAAGAGTGCCCACCAAGCCACGTCCACTGAACCTACTTAACAACCCACCACTGGTTGAGGTTCTATATAAGATCTCTCAAGAATTTTAACTCTTAAAATATGCTGTCACAGATTAATCAGGAAAAGGCATTATCTATCACATGGATTGAGTAATTCTTTCTGAAAGGATCTACTGTATATTATCATGTCATATCATTTTATTTTATTACAGTAAATTCCAAATATTATAGGCTAGATTATCAAAAAGCCAATGTTGCTTGTTGAGTAAGACATGTGAACTTGGAGCTCTGCTTTATTCAGAGGAGCAAACAGAACTCTTAGATGATTATAATTCTTGGATGATTCAGTGGAACATATCTTAAACAGCTTGTTAACTCAAGAACAAAAATTATTTCCACAACTAGGTGGAAATATTTATTATGCGGACTATATCTTCATGTCCATTGAGGACAGTAAGAATCATCAAACAAATAAAAGCGTTTGTTGGGGAAGGAGATTTTACTATCTTGTATCATAATTGTAATATAATTTTAATATTACTGAAAGCTGATTTAGCAGCCCAAACATCATCTGGATATTCCAATAAATGAATGAAAATATGACTAATAGGCTACGGAGACACCTTTCCATAGCTTATCATTCATAATAACCATAGAGTCTTGATTTGTCCCTTAGATTGAGCCAGAACTCGTAGTTCACAAGACATACTCAACAAACCAGATGGGATCTGGATATGTAGGTTGTGGAACTTCTAGGTATATAGTAAAATTTGTCTTCCAAAATTGCTTTAAATTAATGAAGTGCAGTCTAAGATTAAACATATCAGAAGAACCATTTGAGCTGGAAAAGGAGATAATAATAAGCCTGCACTTCAGAAGATTTACCAGCTGGTTGATAACAGTTCAACTATTCTAATTTGGCAAATTAAAAATCATGTGCCAGAATTTTATAGCTGAGCTTTCCTTCCTTCCTTATGTTTTGTATGATTTGAACTAAGAAAGTAAGATTATATTATCATTAATAGCCTATTAACATTTATTATTTCATCCCTTATCTCACATAAGATGGATTTGTCCAAACCAAACTTACAAAGCTATGAAATTATATCAAAACTGCTTTCTTCATGTTTGATTCTGCATGGATTTAGAATGACTTGAAAACTTCAGAAGAAAGATAAAAAAATGTAAATAAGCAGGGTTTCTTCCTTTTGCAACTGATTGGATTTCCCAAAACTGAATGTTCACTTCTTCTAAGAATCAGAAATAAGCATGGGAAGAGAAAATATAAAGCACTTAAACTTCCTATTTCCATCCTTAAAATATTACCACTCAATGAGAATTTTTTTGCTAATTATAGAAGTTAGAGAACAAAACAATGCAACATAATTAAAAGCATGATGCAATTTATACCTGCATTAAGAATTTTAAAAACTCCACAGAATCAGATCAAAAGCCAAGCTGATTTTGATTCTGTCATAATAAGCAAATTTCTATGGGGTAGATATGGACTCCTACATTTATCTTCTGGCCAGATATATCATCTCTGAATGGCCACTGTTAGCCTTAGATTCATTGATCTATCATATACATTTTCAAAAACGTCATAATCCTTGTCTGTTTCTTCCTTTAGTAACAGCTAAAATTTAAATGAAATTTTCATTTTAAGAAATATTAATTTTAACAATAAATTCAATTTGATTTTTTAAAATGTAAAGTTGCATTATAACAATACAATGTTTACAAGTATACAAGTTCAGATTTTCAACATTTTAACAAAATAATGCGATTTTAATAAGATATACATTATATATTTTAAAAGCATATACAAACCCCACTGAAGACAGATTACAAGGGAACACTTGGTGATCTCTATCCTATCTCATTTTTTACATATAACAGGTAATAGATGACCAAGATAAGAATCAGGTGGCATACTAATAACATCCAAAATAGGTCCCCAAAATGGTAGATATTTTGATGAATATCAGATCATTGCTAAGCTGTCTAGTGTTATTTAATTATGCAGGTATAAAGACAAAATATTTCTAATTGAAGATGTTCGCACTATTATATAATATAATTTTGATGTTACAGAAGACTTCGGATTAGAAAATCTGAGGTTTTCTATAAGAATATAAGTTGTTTATCTTGTTCATTTGACTAAAGGTATAGCTTCTGAAGAAGTCTAAGATATTTGCTAAACTAAACTAATTTCTTCTATATGTGTATGTCTGGGTGGAAATTCAAAACATCTAACATATAAATTATATTTCAATATGCAAAATCTGAAACGGGTTAGTATTAAAATGATTGCCATATTTTCTTCCTATGAAATTTGACCATTTAAAGCATATCAGAAATTTTAAAAGGCTATGGAAGTAGGAAGGAAAATTGTCTTAAAATTACCAGTTTAAAAACACAGAAACGAATGTAACAGTTCCTTTAACACTTGAATAGATTTCTGGTTGACCAATTTCCTCTCATTCTCTTTGCAGCTTTGCAAAAGAAAACTATATCCTTTCAAGAGACCAATCTGTAGATTTCCAGTCCAGGATGTGAACATTCAAGGACATGTTTCTTGTTTACTAATTTGTAGAAGAGCCAGCATAATCGTGACAATTCTTTGATCATTCATTATTCACAGTGTTTCACTTTGCTGCACATGTATATGTATGCTATATATCTTTGGCAAGGACAGTCTATTTAAGTCCCAAAGTTCACACTTAAATATTCTTAATTTTCACATTTAATTCCAAAACAGCCCCTACATATGATTGTTCAGAATACATGTGCATACATTTCAGATCTACAGTTCACATATAGTATCATCTTTAAAAAATTATTGAACAGCTGAGATTCATTATTGAATTTAAAAGCCACAAACTTCCATTGTATATAGCAGATTCAGATATTGTTTTCAGTTTCTATTCATTACAGAATTATGGTCATGAGCCACACTTTTTTTCAGAACAATGTCTATACAGCTGGAGAAGTAATGTTTATACTAGATATGTGTAGCTATAGAAGAATGTAGGTTCTGCTTGCCAAAATTGTCTTTATATGTATGTGTCTGTCTGTGTATACCTACACATACATGCACACGCATGCACACAAGTACATGCAGATATACAGTACAAATAATATTTCTATTCCATTCTCAATTAAAAAAAGAAAAGCATGGTGATGAACGCTGAGTTATACCAAAATATCACTTCTTTTGCTACACCATACCACTAAACCAACCATGGCAACTGTCAGAAGAATTGGAATGAAAATCAAAGGAACCAGAATTTTATCAGGAGGATCTTCCCAATGCACTTTATCTGAGGTACAGTTTGTAAAGAATTGTCTATGGATTCCAGTGATGAAACCTTCAGCCAGTGAGTTAGGCCAAAAGCACTTTGCTGTTGAAACTTTGTGTTCTGTACATAGAATAAAGTTGTTGTAATACCTGAAAAGGAAATAATATGAAATAATATGAAAATAAGAAATACATTCTCAAAACACTGCTGAAAACTATTTTTTTTCTTTCCTTCTAATTTAATGTACACCTAAGTTCAACAAGTTTTTATATCAAAGATTCTGCTTCTAAAATATAAGTTGCAGTAGTTTTTTACAGGTGGTCCTCAATAAATGACCATAAAAAGATGCAGTAGCTTTTTATTAGTATCCTTGAGTAATGACCCTAATAGGAACTGCTAAGCAATCACTAAGTGGGAAGTCACACTGTAACTGTACTTTCTGTCTGGAAGGAGATAAGAGTCATCAATTACACACCTTTTCAGCATCCCTCAGTCACATGATCACCATTACAATCAACCTGATGTAATTGGATTGGGAATTGCAAGGGTGTTATACAAACAGCTTATAGTACTCTCTTGGAAAATCTTCCTCTCCAATCTCTTCTCTGTGGGGGGGGGGGAGGAGGAGAGGGGGAAGAAAAAATGGAAGCAATCTCTCCTGTGTCTTTCGCACTGCCAGTGCAATCACATTGCTTTCTATGTGTAGAAAGCAAACAGCTCGCTCTGTTGAAATCCCTCTGCAATTTCTCTACTCTGGGGGTGGAGGAAAGAGAAAAAAGCAATCTATTTCACAAGGCAATTTTACTTTTTTTATCACCAACATATTGCAAATGGCCATTGTCCAAGCTAGGCACTAAATGAAAAATGCCTGTATTTTTTTTTCAATAAAACTGAAACAGGAACTATACAACTTGGATTATGATATGTGATTCATTATATATGAATCATATGCCTCAGACATCATGGCATATGTGTGATTATATATACATATGAATAATCAGTCTTATTTCACTGGTGCAAAATATGGTTTTACCATATTTTTCTATGTGAGAAAAGTACATGGAGTGGAGGGTAGAAAGGAATTGAATATGGCTCCTTCATACACACCTGTCAAAGAGAGAGGGAGGGAGGGAGTAAGAGAGAAGGAAGGAGGGGCAGAGGGAGAGGAAGAGGCAGGAAGAGAGACCAATCTGGTTGCTTTTGATATGGAAAAAATAAACTAGAAAAGTTGTTTATATAGCTCCCATATCTAATCTAGATTGGCACAGTTTAGTCCTGGTGATTTTATTAGGATTTACATTCAAATTTCATTTATTGTGTTTATATACTTGCTGAAGCCAGTAGGGCTTGCTGTACTGAAATTAGTTGAATTGGCTGAGATTAAGGGACAAACCTGTAAGATTATTCTAAAGTATGACATATAAAATTGCTCTTTAATCTCCGCTAATTTCAACATGTATATGATTACTTAAAATAATAATTTACTGTATATAATAACTTAAACTTGTTTATATGCTTCTTGCATGGAAAATCAACAGAAATGCTCATAAAGAGTATAATAACATGAACAATTCACTAAATGCTTGGATTTGGCCAATGGCATTCATAATAATACAACTGTTCAAAAGGTTTAACTATAAATCGTATATATGGATTTGTTTCTAAAATCTAAATAAAGCACTTTAGGAATTCACTTAGGAGGAGTTGCTAAAATCAACATTCTCAGAAAAATCCCTGACTGTGATTATGCAACCATCTTTGCTCACCACATTACACTTACTGTAACTCTTTCAAGACCAAAGATACAAATACCAGTGCTAGTATGTACACCAGTGTCACACTTCCCAAGAACTTTTTGTCATGTATCTTGTCTCTTCCAATCTTTCCTTTCCACACCAATTTAATGACTTATTGCTTATAATAAAAAGGAGAAATACCTAAATATATAGCACCAATCATGTTAAATATCTTCTAATTTAATTTTTGCCATTATAAAGCAATTTATTAAATATTGTAGGAAATATAATAACTATGAATCTGAAATGCATAACAAAAAATATATTCATTCTATTGCTGTAAGCACACATCTTTGAATGAGAAAAGATCCTTTTTTTAATGTCATTGAAATCTGCATGATACACTTTACAGCATGTAATTTTAAATTATGAAAAGAGAAGATTTTACTTCTTATCTTAATATCATTTTGAAATTTATTCTATATCAGTGCACAAACCTGAGCCATTCAAATTATGCTATGCTTCACTTTCAGGATTATCAGTAGGGAAAATTATATGCAACAACCTCATGTCCTAAGATTATAGATTTATTATTATTTGAATCTCTTAGATTGATTTTATTGTCTACTACTTCACTCCTGTTTAATCATCATTTCAGAAATATTTCTTACCTAAGCAGAGAAACAAATGGACAAAAAAGCAATTGGAGTGGAAGCAACATCTGACTATTAGCCAGCTTCACCGTTGAATTTCCTTGTGGGAACTTGGCAGGGAACATCAGAAATATTCCTTCCTTTCATTAACAGAGGAATTGAACCAAGATCACATGAAGTGTTAGTACCATTTTATAATCCTTTTGTAAAACCACACTATTGCACCTAGTTTTGGTTGCTACAATGTAAAAACAATGTTGAAAAAGTGCAGAGAAGAACAAGTAGGGAGCTGAGAGCTAAAATGTATGAAGAATTGTTGCTGGAATTGGGTAGTCTAGTTTAATGAAAAGAAGCACTAGGGGTGACATAATAGTAGTGTTTCAATATCGAAAGGGATGCCACAAAGAAGAGGGGATTAACTTATTCTCCAAATCACCTGAAGTTAGGATAAGAAGTAATGGATGGAAACTAATCAAGGAGAGAACCAACCTAGAATTAAGGAGAAATTTCTTGACAATTAGAACAATTATTCTGTGGGACAACTTGACTTCGGAAATTGTGGGTGCTCCAGCAATGGAGGTTTTTAAAAAGAGATTGGACAATTATTTGTCTAAAATGTTATAGGATTTCCTGCTTGAGCAGGGGGATGAATTAGAAGATTTACAAGGTCCCTTCCAACTCTGTTATTCAATTTAACTGTTAAAAAGCCAAATAATTTTATGCTTATAATATTTACATTCTAAACTGAAATTAATATTTGTAGTTTTTCTTTCAATTTTTTATTTTCAATACTTCAAGCTGAGTAATAGAATGTTGATAATCTTTAATTATATATAGATCATATACATATCACTGTACTGAAATAAATAAATAAAGCTCATTCCTATTACAGTCTCTTTAAAGTTATTTCTTTGCTAATAGCAGCGTCTGTGTCCTTTTCTGTTCCCACTATTTGTGAGCCCATAGACTTCACTTGAAAATCTTCCTCCTCCTCCTCCTCTACTTCTCTTTTACTTTTCTAGATATTTCACTTTTATTAAATTTGCTTTGCTTATCTATCCCTATCTACCTATCTAAAGATAGATATACTGTATGTATATGTATAAAAAGTACCTTAAACTATCTACATAAACATATCTTTCTATTCCAATAGAAAGAATATTTTTCCCTGTTTGTTAGCCTATTGGTTTGATTTGAAAATCCATCATTTTCTTAATTTATTTTGTGAGATTAAGCATATATATACATTCTTGAAAAAAGTCATATTTTTTTCAGCTGGAAGAAAATCAGCTCCTTCATAAAATATGAAGGAGGAAGATAAGAAGAGAAAGTTTTGGTTGACCAGGTCAAACAGCAAAAGCAACAAATAAGGTACCCTGGAATTTAAACTTAACAACATTGTTCCCAAAGATGATTTTGAAGCTGCGAAGGAGAGAGAGAAGGGAAAGGATTAGGTTTTTTTTCTTCCCTTCCTTATACTGACAGCTAAGAGACTTAAGCAAGAAACTGAAAAAAAAAACCCACTTTGACATCTAAGCTGAAAATAAAAGTCAAAGGGATAAATGAAGATTTCTGGACATTTAAACGTTTTTTAAAAGCTGGAAAGGAGAAAAAAAAAGAATAGAAGGGCAGGATCTGGAAAAATGGAGGAGACTGACTAGAATTAAGGAATGGAACTGTAATTAAAAGGAACTTACAGTGAAATTTTAACAAGATTCCTCAAAGATACATTTTAATGGAAACTTGGTAACAAAATAATAGAACCCCAGGAAGAGAAAGTGGAAAAAAGAAGCAAGTAGAAACAGCCTTGGACTATTTGGATTACTTGGTGATTTTTGGTTCTTGCATCTAGATGACTAAAATTAACTGGGTGGTTGTTTAAAAGTTTTTAAAATGGTATCACTCTTAGAAGAACTGAAAATGGAACTTAGAAAATGGAAAGAAGATGCACAAGAAGGGAGAAGTCTTTTGGCTTCGTGTTTCAATTCTTAGAAATGGAGATCTGAAACTATGAGAAGCAACAAGAAAGGCTTGCAGAAGAAGAAGATTGGGACAAAGAAGAAGCCATCTTTAATGATCAAATAATTTTAAATGGGGGGGAGAAAAGGGGGGAAAGAGAGTGAAAAGTTTAAGATTAGAAAAAAAAACCAAGAAGAAGAAGAACAATTTGAAAGATAAGTATAATATTAGAAAGCAACAGAAGAAGGGATTACAGATGAGAGAGTTAGAAGTAGAGAGACGAGAGGGTAAAAAGGGGAGGGAGAAGAAGAGGGGGAAGAAGGCAAAGAAAAGAAGTTGTAAAAGACAGAAACAAGAAACGGAGAAACAGGGAAAAGATATAAGGATTGTAACCATAAGTTTGTTTGGAGATAATGGGTGAAAATTTAATTGTAAAAGGGATTCTGCAAAGGTACATAAGATAGCATTGTTATATTACAAATAGAAATAACTTTAGAAAATATGATGATGGATAAAATATTTATTGTAATGCAGTGGGATGTTTGTTAATAAATAAATGAATTAAAAAGATTGAAAGAATTAAAAGGGAACATTTTTAATTATTA
The DNA here is from genome assembly GCA_004319985.1 of Emydocephalus ijimae. Lineage (NCBI taxonomy): Eukaryota > Metazoa > Chordata > Lepidosauria > Squamata > Elapidae > Emydocephalus > Emydocephalus ijimae. Next base: position 246 of record BHEV01001692.1, on the reverse strand, counting down.
GTAGTGATTTATAAAAATATAAGTGAGAAATATGGGGAAAAAAAGAATTAACTATGGAAAGTTTATAAGTGTTCCCAAGGAAGTATGATATTCAATTGAAAAGAAATGTTAAGATTTTAATGCATATTAATGATAGAACTGAATTGGAATGGAATGTGTTTTATTTACATATATATATATATATATATATATATGGATCTTTGGTTATTCGGGTTTTCTCCCGCGTAAGATTGGAAGTATCTAGGC
>BHEV01001691.1:0-16343 GCA_004319985.1 Emydocephalus ijimae | reverse complement strand
AAATCCCTAAAACACGTTCAATTTTTTCTTTTTTGCCCTTGGCAATGACAAGAGGTGCTACTTTTGTCCCATCCAGGCGAACGGCCAAGATGCACGTAATACGTGCACTTTCGTATCCAGTTGATGGAATGTAAATTGATGAGGCACCCCTCTTATCGATTGTTTTTTGAGCCTCTTGGCCCCAAAAAACTGCAGTCTCATCCATCGCAATCATGTGAGAGACATTATATTTGGAGAAATCAATGGCATCAACAAATGATTTAAAAGCAAGTGCCCGTTTGACAATTTCAGCATCTTCTAGCTTGAAGAGCGAGGTGGATCTTCTGAGAGACAATTCATATCGCTGAAGGAAGCCAGCCAGCCAGCGATGAGAGGCTTTGAATTCTCTTTGGGTAATTTCAAACTGTGGTGCCATTGCAAGGGCAAATGCTTGAATATCAGCCCTGCTTACAACAAAAGCCTTTGCTCTCCTGTCAGCAATCCATTGAGAGATGGTGTCTTCAAGTTCAGGATATAATGGATGCCGACCTGACCCACACCTGCGCTTCTTGGCATTTCCCTTCAGCACCTGTTGACTGAGGTTATCATACTCAGCTCTCCATTTTCGGACCATACGGAGATGCAACATATTCTTTTTGCAGAAAGCGGTCAGATTCTTACCACGAGAATCCTCCATGATTGCTTTCTTGAATTCCACAGGGTAGCTCTTTCTTTTTAAACTCATCTTCTCTCTAGACCAAAATAAAAATCACTTTAGATTTTAACTTAATTAATCAATTAACCCAAACACATTCAGCCACCTAGGGGTGGTGGCTGGGATTTGGCATGCAGTTGGAGCTGGGATGGAGTCCCCAAGAGAGGATTTCCAAGGCTGCAGAGAGAAGTTTAAAAGAATGGGAGAGGAGAAGACAAAAGCTTCTTTAGCAACCCTCCTGCAATCCAAATGGTTGCAGTGGGAAATCAAGGTGGGGGGGGGGGATGGCTCAGGAAGCAGAAATGCAGCAGGAATCTTGGACACTTCTGATATTTATTCTGACAAGAGCATATGTACATTACATTGAGCTTGCAGTTGCATTGAGTTTGCAGTTGGGAACCTGATGCATAGGCACGCCTCACCCCGAAGCAGCTGGGGACTATGTCCTTTAGGGAGCTTTCGATGGGCAGATAGAAGCGGCTTGGCGGCGAGGGGAGTGTGTGTGCACGCTCGCCCCAAGCCGCTTCTACCGGCCGATCGAAGTGGCTGTTGAACACGCTTGGGGAGCTCCCCTCACAGAAAAGAGTCTGCCTTAAAGGTGAGGGGACAGGGGCAGCCATGCCTCGCCCGAAGCAGCTGGGGACTGTGTCCTCAAGGGAGCTTTCGATGGGCAGATAGAAGCGGCTTGGCGGCGAGGGGAGTGTGTGTGCAGGCTCTCCCCAGGCCACTTCTACTGGCTGATCGAAGTGGCTGTTGAACGCGCTTGGGGAGCTTCCCTCATGGAAAAGAGTCTGCCTTAAAGGCGAGGGGACAGGGGCAGCCAAGCCTCGCCTGAAGCAGCTGGGGACTGTGTCCTCAAGGGAGCTTTCAATGGGCATATAGAAGCGGCCTAGCAGCGAGGGGAGTGTGTGTGTGCGCTCACCCCAGGCCGCTTTTATCAGCCGATCGAAGTGGCTGGTGATTCTGCCTTCAAGGGAGCTCTTATCGGCTATCAGGGTATTCTAGCCTAGGCTACCTGCAGGGCACTCCTAAAGGCACTTTTTCTCCCCCCCCTTTCCCCTCATTTCTCTTCACCTCGTGTAGTTCTAACGAACGAACGATGTGAGAAATGGCGGGGAAACGCATGTTTTTAATAGGCCTTAATTTAGGGGGCGGGGCTTAATTTCACCTCCTGCCAATAAAACATGGTGGGGCTTCCTATTGGCGGAGGCCTTATTGTTGGGGAAACACGGTAGTATAATATAAATATAAAAATAATATTCAAAGCTTTATATGCTATTTATCTTTATATTAAATGTTTATTATTTATTCATATTTTGGTGTAATATACAACCAGTCTTTTTTAGTAGGGTTTTCCAAATTCTATGATTACAAAAATGTATATATTGCTCGCTCCCTCAGTGTTGCAAGATATTTTAAATTTTCAAGGGAAATATAGTCAGACTAGACCTCTCTCAGATACTGTTCAAACTACTACCCAAATTAATTCACAGGTAGAGTTAGAGATACTGTGAAAAAAATTTTGAGATATCAAAGGCGGATTGCACCAAGAAAGTTGGCAATCTATACTATAGTCTCTTGCTTGATTTTATTTATGCAGCTATAAGTGCCAAGATTTGATCATCATATAATTTAAATATATTAACTATATTTAATTAATGCTACATGTTTATATTAATTACATACTGCAAATCATTATGTGTGTTAATCATTAAATCATTCTATTTGTATTAATTATTCAAAACTTTCAATTTTACATGAGAAAATTCAGGTTGTGCTTGTCAAACTTACTACATGTCATATAATATGATGCAGTATTCTGACTTAATGCTCCCAAATTGTGTAAGAATCATGCCCCAAGACTTCAGATCCTAGCACATCTGGAAAAAGATAATGCATCATGTTTTCTGGTCCTACAGTTGCTGTTTCAACTCTTATATTTTTGAATAGAAACTGAGATCTTGGCACTCTTCAACCAGCCAAAGACCTTGCAGACACCCAGCCAATACTACACCGTAATTGTACCGGTAAGATTCATCAACAGTGGAAAAAGCATTTGTGCCTTAGAAGCCAATTGGCTCGAGGACATGACAGATCACTTCCGAAAAGGGAGTACATTGGTACATGGCATCTTCAATCATGGAATGATAAATGGTAAGAAATTATTCTACGTTACTCACCTTAATTTCCTTAAATCGGTTTCAGTTTCTGATTCTTAATATGTACATTGCTTTCTGGCTTCAGTTTCAATTACATATTTTTTTAATAGAAATTATTAACCATTGTTTTAAAAATGGTGCTTGTTGCCCTTTGAAATTACATGCTGATCTGAATGAATTGCAAGTAGGCGAGAATAATCTTTGAAGCAGCAGCTGCTCATCTAAGTTTCTGTAAAAAGTACTGTTTTGTGGAGATTCTGCTGAAACGTTGCTACAATTTTAAAAGCACAACTATAATGACGTGGGAAAATACCCTAACAAAGCTGAATACCATACATACATACATACATACATACATACATACATACATACATACACGTACACGTACACGTACACATACACATATACATACACTGCTCAAAAAAATAAAGGGAACACGAAAATAAGGCATCCTAGATCTGAATGAATGAAATATTCTTATTAAATACTTTGTTCATTACTTAGTTGAATGTGCTGACGACAAAATCACACAAAAATTATCAATGGAAATCAAATTTAGCAACCCATGGAGGCCTGGATTTGGAGGTACTCAAAATTAAAGTGGAAAAAAACACTACAGGCTGATCCAACTTTGGTGTAATGTCCTTAAGACAAGTCAAAATGAGGCTCAGTCGTGTGTGTGGCCTCCACGTGCCTGTATGGCCTCCCTACAACGCCTGGGCATGCTCCTGATGAGGTGGCAGATGGTCTCCTGAGGGATCTCCTCCCACACCTGGACTAAAGCATCCCCCAACTCCTGGACAGTCTGTGGTGCAAAGTGGCAATGGTGGATGGAGCTCGAGACATGATGTCCCAGATGGGCTCAATTGGATTCAGGTCTGGGGAACAGCCAGGCCAGTCCATAGCATCAATGCCTTCATCTTGCAGGAACTGCTGACACACTCCAGCCACATGAGGTCTAGCATTGTCTTGCATTAGGAGGAACCCAGGGCCAACCGCACCAGCATATGGTCTTACAAGAGGTCTGAGGATCTCATCTCGGTACCTAATGGCAGTCAGGCTACCTCTGGCGAGCACATGGAGGGCTGTGCGGCCCCCTAAAGAAATGCCACCCCACACCATTACTGACCCACTGCCAAACCGGTCATGTTGGAGGATGTTGCAGGCAGCAGAATGTTCTCCACGGCGTCTCCAGACCCTGTCACATCTGTCACATGTGCTCAGTGTGAACCTGCTTTCATCTGTAAAGAGCACAGGGTGCCAATGGCGAATTTGTCAATCTTGGTGTTCTCTGGCAAATGCCAAATATCCTGCACGATGTTGGGCTGTAAGCACAACCCCTACCTGTGGACGTCGGGCCCTCATGGAGTCTGTTTCTGACCATTTGAGCAGCCACATACACATTTCTGGCCCACTGGAGGTCATTTTTCAGGGCTTTGGCAGTGCTCCTCCTGTCCCTCCTTGCACAAAGACAGAGGTAGCAGTCCTGATGCTGGGTTGTTGATCTCCTACAGCCTCCTCCACATCTCCTGATATACTGGCCTGTCCCCTGGTAGTACCTCCATGCTCTGGACACTACGCTGACAGACAGCAAAACTTCTTGCCACAGCTTGCATTGATGTGCCATCCTGGATGAGCGACACTACCTGAGCCACTTGTGTGGGTTGTAGACTCCGTCCCATGCTACTACTAGAGTGAAAGCACTGCCAGCATTCAAAAGTGACCAAACCATCAGCCAGAAAGCATAGGAACTGGGAAGTGGTCTGTGGTCACCACCTGCAGAACCACTCCTTTATTGGGGATGTCTTGCTAACTGCCTATGCTTTCTACCTGTTGTCTATTCCATTTGCACAACAGCATGTGAAATTGATTGTCAATCAGGCTTGCTACCTAAGTGGACAGTTTGATTTCACAGAAATGTGATTGACTTGGAGTTACATTGTGTTGTTTAAGTGTTCCCTTTATTTTTTTGAGCAGTGTAGTTCTTATTGATGCCATTATGAGAAGTGAAGAATTTGAGAATTTGGCTGGAGATCTAAAGATACTTAATATTATTGCCTTTCTGCTCTTAAAAATAAAATCGTTTATTTAAGAGTTTAAGGCTGTACATGGAGATTTTAGGCAGATTCCTTTTGAATTGTTGATTAAATGCAGATGCATTTAGCTTTAGCAGGCCTCCGATTTTGATTTTGATGATGATGATATTTTGCCTAGTGCTGGTGTTAAGGAAGATGAGACAGTATTGCCATTGTAATTGTAAGGGAAACTCTGTAACAGAAAACAACAGAAAGAAAATTCCTTTTTGTTATTTTAAAATAGATGTATTTTAGCACTTAATTTCAGGATCTAGTATTATAGTCCTTAGCACAGCATTGAGATAGGCTGGAGTCCCTTGGTGGTTATCAATGTTTTTGCCCTGATTTCTACTTTTAAAAAAAAAATCTCTAAAAATATTGGAAATATGGCGGACTGAAAAGTTTCATTAATTTTCTTAGAAAATAACAATGCCCTATGTGTTATCTGAAATAATGCCCTCCTGGAAGAGAAAGAACAGAAGTAATCAGCATGCATCATGCAGTGGGATAAGGTTAGAAGAGTTGACATGCAACATTATGATACTTTGGTGCTTTATGTCCCATGACAGCTTTTTTTTTTTTTTTGAGAATCAAACCCCTGCACAACTGTGAGAGTATCTACAATACATTCTTAAATCCCAAATGTGCACACTAACTCAAATAAGTTGGGAATTTCTGATGTAGTGCTCACTATATTCTATGCATAAAGCATTATTCTTTTGAGTATGAGTAAGTACTATGTATATATTCCTTACTTTCTGTGCCCTATGGGACATTTAAAACTCCATCTGTGTTTATCTGAAACAATTATCTCCTATGCCTGTTAATTCATTTTTGTTCAGATTTAGAGTACTTCAGGATGCAAGTATGACTCCAACATTTATAGTCAAACTGAGAAATAATGTCTAATGCAAAACCTTACAGTAGGCTTCAATAATTAAAATGGACTTGAGCCTCAATTCCACTGGTCCTAATCCAGCATTTTATGCTGGCTTTCAATGTACCCTTCATTCTATATAAATTATATTTTTTTTAATCAGCATTATTGAAATGTTAGCATTTGTATGATAGTTGTGTTATCTTACCTGCAGAAGAAAAACAGTACACATTCAGAAATTCGATTTTGTGAATCAAATGGAAGCAGTTTCTAAAATGTTTCCAGTTATATTATTGCCATAATGCCACCATCAATTAAAATATTCAGTGAAAATCCTTGTTGAAATTAAACTGAGGGAGAGATTTTTTTAAAAAGTCCTTTAGAAAGGGAATTTTAAAGGGCACTTAAATGAATACTTTCCTTGGGATTGGGGTGGGATGGGTTTTTGTTTTTTGTTTTGGCAAAATGTTATTAACTAACTTGTTTGAAGACAAATGGTCTATTTTATTTATTCATTTATTTGCATAAAAGCGTAGTGCAGTTTCAAAAGTATGAATTATTAGAAATGATGTATGCCAAATTAAGTTGTTTTTTAATTGGATTTCTGGATCATTATCAATTATTGCTTAACATCTTAAATGGTGCACATGAAAAGCATTATCTTATTGTTTAAACACCATAGAATAGTACATTTACAAGACTGGAGACTTTTTCAAAGAATATGCATTTAATTCCTTCAGAAAGAGTATTGCATGTTGGCTTAACAGTTCATTTTGTGCACAAGCAAAATAAATTTAAATTTGTATAATGAGTCTAAGAAGTAGAATTAACTGGTACAGATCAGCTTGCTTCTGGGCAAGCATTCTAACTGTAGTTCTATAACTATGATAAGCTAATACATTGCAGAGATTAAGATTAGTTTCTGAGGAAAGTTAAGTTTAATTTACAGTCCAAAGAAAATCATGTTATTGAATAAGAGCATTTTTTGCTTTCAGAATTGCATTCAGATTGAAAAATCAGCAATAACATTGTAATAATAACAAGATGTCAATTCCATTCTACAGAATATTTAGCAAGTTTGCTATTAAAGCCATCATAAACCGATCATCAAATGAAATGAGTAATAAATATGAATATTGAATCAAGTAATTCATATTTGCACTTACTGAGAGATGGAAAATTTGACTCATTGTAAAATCTTTACATTCATGTGTGTGAGTGTGTATAATTTTCATATAGGATGTTCTACATATAACTCAAATGCACAAATAGACATTGTCTATTAGAACTATTTGTGTTCTTGTTACTAGGTTGTGGCAGAAAAGTCACTAAGCTACCATATTCACAAATCATAATCAGGGAAAGAAACTCCCCTGATAAAAAGCAGCCATAACAGGTTGTACATCTATAAAAGGCAGTTTACAGGACAAACACCTATATTATATATGGGCCATTGAATTTTATAGTAATAACTATAATGCAAACTTTCTATGGAGTGTTTAATAGTTCAAAGGAAAAGAGAACACAAAGACACATTGCTCCCCAGTAGTATGATTGTCATCATAACAGAAGATTTTTTTTCCCCCATAGCAGCCTTGTAAATCATGTGCAGGTACATTAAACTGACATTTTGCCCAGCAGAATAGCATCCAATTTTTATATACCCAAGTGAAAATAGTCTTTTGAGCTCAGTGAGGGAACATCCCCGCATTAATAAAAAATTCAGTGATAATGGAACCTTCTCTTTTAAAGGGAGGGATTAACCTTTTACATGAGCTGATTGAAGGTAAAGAAAAATAATTATTATGGCAGAGCTTGAGCTGAAGAGACTTAGTATTTAGTTTAATGGCTATGTGATACGGTGATTAGAACAAATGAGGCATCATTTGGCCAACTATTATTAAGGGTTAACTAAGTAAATAGAATATGTTGAAATATATAGGTTTAATCACACAAAAATAGGGCAAGTAAATAAGTTTACTCGGGGACAGTGAAATCAAGAAGGTTTAAACAGATGGTCTTAAAATAACACCTACATCAGAAATTCAATTCTTGATGACTTTTCATAATTGGATTGCCAGTGCATTGTGCAATTTGCCACTAAAATGTAGCGGAAATGTTTGTTTGGCAAACAGAATTGCCATTGTAGAGCTCTAAGTATATGGAGGCAGGGTAGTTAATGCTGCATCAATAGGGGAACAAATTTGTAGGTATTTTAAAAGCAAGGTGCTTTATTTGTTTCTAATGGGATTTCAGTTGGAATGATAACCTCCATATATTTCTCCAAGTTTTCATTACAAAGAAAAAGTAGCCCAGAATTTGTGATTTGCTATCTTATATAGGGAAATACTTCAAAAAGACCTTATAAAAGAATTAGTAATTAAAGATCATGCGTAGACAGGAAATAGAGTTTAGTGGGCTGATGTGGTGTTTTGTTTACTTGTTTTTGCCAGCTGCTGATTACCATTCCTCCTTCTCCTCCTCCTCCTCCTCCTCCTCCTCCTCCTTGGCAGCCTCTAAGCTCAAAAGACGAGTTGAGGAATATTCATTTGCTCTTGATATGGCTTACTCAAAATGAGGCTGGTGCTTTCGTTGTACCACATTTCCATCTATTATTTTCTGAGGCTTCAAATGCATTGTGAGGTAGAATGACACATGACATACTTATTTGTTGATTTCTTTAATCATTATCTTTTGACTGGTGTGAAAGAAATGTCTTGATTATTTGCTGGCTTGCACTTGACACTTCTCAGTTGGTATCTTGATATAAGTTGACCACTGGGCAATCAGGATAGATAATCTACAGCCATGTTCTCTTTCCCTGGTACATGTTCAATGATGAATTGATATAGTTGTACTATCAGTGACCATTGAGTCATATTGTCTTAGTTTGAAGCATGAAGTGTAACAACTTAAAACCTGATGATTAGTGAAAAGTTTAAATGATTTCCCTATTAAATAATAATGTGGATATATAAGTCCCATTAGATGGCTAGACACTCCTATTCTATGTGGGGTAACTTGTTTCTCAAAATAATAGTTTCCTGCTACTTAAGGCAATGGCCTACATCCCCTAATGGACCTTGTTTGAGATATCTCTGATGTCTCCATTGTCAAGAGTTATGAAAATCTGGACTCTTGAGGAATAGAGCTTGGCATATAGCATACTTCATATTCTGAAATGCTCTGTCATGTTCTCCAGTTTGTGTAATTTTCATTGGTTTAGCCTTCTGAATAAGACTGGTAAAAGAAGCAACTACATCCAAAACATTGAGGATAAACTAATATTGATATCATATATCATATTCAAAATGAATTGCTTTTTTAAAAAGTTAATTTTTATTGCTACATTTTAAAAACTCATATATAATCTTCGCAGCATTGTGACATTGACATTTCCATTTAGGTCAATATACATATTTACATTAATTTTTGTTGCTACTGTCTAACCAATTATACCACTTATCCCAGACTGTGTGGTATTCCATATCTTCTCTATCTTGCAGTTCCAACGTGAGTTTGAGCATCTCTGCACAATCCATTGCTTTCTTTATTATCTTACTGTCAGGGGGAGGGTACTATCTCGTTTTCAACTCTGTGTGTATGTGATTCTTGCCACTATCAATATATGTTATAATATATTTAATTTCTTTATCAAATACTCCTCTAATTATTCCTATTAGAAACCTTCCAGGTTTGAATTCAGTTTGGAGACCAATAATTTCCTGCAACCAATTCCTTATTTTATTCCAACATTTTCTTGCTTCAGGACATGACTACCGCATATGAAAAAAGGTACCTTGTTTGTGCTTACATTTCCAGCATTCTGGACTTATGTTTGGATATATTTTAACCAATCTTGCCGGTGTTAGATGCCAACAGTAAATCATTTTATAAAGGTTTTCCTTATAGGCAGCGGCCATTGTTAATTTATAATTTTTAGTCCACAATTTTTCCCATTCCTCTAATTGAATGCTGTAACTGAAGTTTCTTGCCCAGGCTATCACATTTCCTTTGACTACTTCCTCTTCCCTATCAAATCTTAGTAGGTAATTGTACATTTTGGCTATAAATTTTTCTTCTGGTCCTTATAACATTTTATCTATATAAATATAAATATCAATCTGCTATTTATATTGTAGGTAAATATTTAGTGATATGTAATAAAGTTACACCGGTCAAATATACTGTAGTAATAACAATATACAATGATCTAAGATGTTACTTAGCATTTAAAGAACTCCTGTTAGATGTCAATTAGAAAGTAACACTTTATATTAACAGTTAAATATTTCATCTATCAATCAGGACCTTAATTTCATTAATCACTAATCACTTCCATTATAATTATCACAACTTATATAAATATATATCAAGAAAATGTGCATAACAGATAACTATACAGATCTCTACAATTATCACCAGTAATGTATTATTAATATTTAGTAGGATTATATCTGCTTCAGGCCACAGAGTTATTTCCTTTCTTTCGCTTCCTTCCTTCCTGTTACTTGCTGTCTTCTTGTAAGCAATTACATTCCGTATCAAATGTCAATCCAATACTGTTCTGTTTTCCCCCGCATCAGCAGTCGTATATGCCTCTCTTATCACATATTTGTCCCTTATATTGTTTTTCTAGCTTCTTCCCTTTCCTCCGTTTCTCTTCTTTGGTTGAAAAGTTCTCGCCTCTCCAAATGTTGCTCTCACCACCAAATCACCACCTGTCCTGGAAGCTTCCACCCCTTCCAATCTGACACTTTCTTTTTCACCGTTGATATGTGTGGATCTTTACTCCTCTGCTAGGTAATTTTCCCTTTATGGCCCTGGGCTTCACCAGGTCTGTCGATATCTCCATCTGTTGTTTCCAATTCTTCCTTCTTTACATCTGGCTGTCACAACCAGGAATCAGCCATCATGCGGATGACTGTGCTTTTTTGCTCTGGGTTTGTGAGCTGCCTCTTCGTCGCAGCAGGTGGGTGCCTTCCACCTCATTGCTCCCAGAGTTTCCCCACTAATCAGCAAATCCCTCCAAGATCAATGTGCCCTCACAGGGCCTCCAGATGCGAAAAATTCAGATCTAGGGAGTGGAGCTCTGCTCACCCTTTTCCTCTCTGGCTACGGGAGTCCAGAGAGAGTGGGTAGGCTCAAGTCCTCAGCCTATTGGACTGAGACTGCACATTGATTGACGCTCCACCCTGCACCATAGGCCACAGCCCAGTTTTCAACTCAGTCCAAGCCAGGACTGACGTGAGTTACTGGGGCTCCACTTCACATTGGAAGAGGAGGCCTTTTCTTTCAAAAAAAAATTCTGTCTTCAAAAGCAAGGAGATCTGCAAATAAGGAGGGGTTTTGGCTGCCCTCAGTCCAAGAAGCACTCAGGGCAGTGGCCCCAGTGCTTGAGCCACACCGCATGGGAGTGGTTGGAGTGGGAGCAGTGATCGGCCCGATAAGGGCCTCAGCTCTTTTGCATAGCAGCAGAACAGGCTATCAGCCTGATTTTTGATCAGCTGCAAAGTGCGATAGCGCAGCAGCAAGCGGCAGGAGCAGGTGATCGGCCCGCTAGGAGTACAGCACTGCGCTGCAGTAGTGCAGCAGCAAGCTGCTTGATTGGGCAATCGTCCCGACTCAGCTGGGCAGAACCAACGCATGGTAGCATTGGTGCACAAGAGGATTGGATTGCAGACAAGGAGGCAGAAGATTCAAGGCCCAGCTGGTGGCACAGATTCAATCACATTGCCAGCACTGGGAGTGCAGGTACAATGTTGAGGTCTCATGTGGTGCACCAGTAGACCTGTACACAGGTCCCTTTTGCTTATGGTGGCTGGCAGGGCATGTCTGTAGCCCAGCAATAGGACTTTCAGGTGTGCTTCACTGGTCTTGGAGGTAAGAGAAGCTGTTTGTTTAAGCTGGGCTTAAGGGGCTCAGTAGGAAATGAAAGTGGAAGTAACTCTTCATCCCCTTTCCTCCCCCAGGAACCAGTCTTTCCCTACAGCTCATATGGCGGATGCACATAATCTTTCTATATCAAGGGCAGATCAAGAGGCAGGCAAAAGAAAAAGGCCCCTGAACCCAAACAGCCTTCTAGGTCTAAGGAACAAGATGCTATCAGAAGGCAGAGAGCACTGGAGAAGCAGGTGGAAAAGAACCAGTGTGCCTCTGGAGTAAGGAGCCTCAGATCACCACCCCCAGATGAGTCAGTTTCTTCTGCGCAGTCTTCAGTGTTACAGATTGAGCCTGGGCCCTCCTCTGTATGTAGGCCTTGTTTGCAGGCTTGGTCCCCTGATGAGGCATCTGATTCTGCAGACCCACTGCTACTAGAAGGGGGCAGGGATTATGAAAGGGTCCACCAGACAGCATTCCAAGAGGAGTCAATGGAACCTCCTCCTAGGAGGCGTAGACCAGAGTGGAGGCAACTTTTACCCCCACTGCTGCAGGCCTGTGGGATCCTGAAGTTGCTGAACAAGTATTGCCTGCTCACTTTGAGGCCATTATTTCTAAGGCCATAAGACAGGGAATAGTGGAAAGCCTTCAAGTGATGAGAAGAGAAGGCCAGAATCTGTGGCATTTGAATATTCTATTCTTTCATACCCAGATCCTTCTATGCATTCCAGAAGTAGGCAGTCTTTGAGGGACAGGGCTTCACTTGACCCATCCCTACATAGCCATGTATCTGTGGCCCCAGAAGAAGACAAACAAGAATCTGACTTCTCTGAGGAGGAATGCATGGCTCCTGAAAGACCAGCCTTTTCTAGTCTATTTGAATCCCATAAGTTCCAGGCATTATTGTTCAAGGCCAAGAAGATAGTGCAGTTGGGGCCAGAGGCAGATGTTGGAGACATTTAGGGAGATACACTTGCAGTTCCAGACCAATTCTTTGCTGAACCAACTGTATGCCCTGAAATGGTTCCGGCCCCAAGACTATTTTTAAATATCATTAAGAAACAGTTAGAATATCATGAAGAAACAGTTAGCCGCGAGGCTGCTTCTATTGGCAGACAAAAGCTCCCTTGAAGACAGAGTCCCCAGCTGCTTCGGGGCATGGTGTGGCTGCCCAAGCGACCTCGTGGCGAGGGGAGTGTGTGTGTGTGCTCGCCCCGAGGCCGCTTCTACCGATCAAAGTGGCTGGTGACTGCATTTGGGGAGCTTCCATCGCCCGAAAGAGACTGCCCTAAAGGCAAGGGGATATGGGTAGCCATGCCTCGCCCTGAAGTGGCTGGGGACTCTGCATTCAAGGGAGCTTTCGTCTGCCGATAGAAGCGGCCTCGCGGCGAGGGAAGTGTGTGTGTGTATGTGTGTGCTCGCCCCGAGACCGCTTCAACCGGCCGATCGAAGTGGCTGGTGACTGCATTTGGGGAGCTTCCATCGCCTGAAAGAGACTGCCTAAAGGCAAGGGGACATGGGCAGCCCTGCCACGCCCTGAAGCAGCTGGGGACTCTGCCTTCAAGGGAGCTTCTATCGGCTATCAGGGTATTCTAGCCTAGGCTACCTGCAGGCCACTCCTAAAGGCAAGTTTTCTCCCCATCCCCCCCTGCCCTTCCCCCCCATTTCTCTTCACCTTGTGTAGTTCTAACGAACGATGTGAGAAATGGTGGGGGAAACACATGGTTTAAATAGGCCTAAATTTTGGGGGCGGGGCTTAATTTCACCTCATGCCTAGAAATCATGCTGGGCCTTCCTATTGGTGGAGGCCATATTGTTGGAGAAACACGGTAGCTCTATTACTGTCATTCATGCTAATACATTTTAGCCCTGCAGAGATATATCCTATCTTCTATTATTTTGTAACATGGTAAGAAGAATCTTGGATTGTGATAAATAATGCACAGACTGTTAACAGATAATAACTAACAGTACAGTTTATAGAATTTGTTTGTTTCGGCACAGATACCTTCCAGGGCATGACAGATGGAATGTTCATCTTTGAAGATCCTTCTGTAGATGATAGCAGAAGTGTCCAAGGCTATGATGCTATTGTTGTAGAGCAGTGGACAATCTTAGATGTAAGCATATCATTTTGATTTATTTCCAACATCTTGATTCACAACTCAGTGAGAAATTAAAAGTTTTAAACTAATGCCTGCATTTAAAAAAATAATAATTATGTTTTTATCTTGCTTACTTCATTTTCCACCCAATTTCACACTGCATTAATGCTCTCACCAATGTTGTGATTGTTGATCAGCTTCAATGTTTACTTTTTTATTGTGCATTCATCATGATTTCTATTGCAGCTTTTTAAAAATAATTGGTAGGAAAATTCTCAGCAATAGTGTTTCTTTCTTACAGTAAATCTATGCAGAATAAAATTACTAATATCATCTTTTACAGAATTTACTTGAGACTTCTTACATTGTTATTTCTTTGTATGGAATGTATCATTCATAAAGCAAAGCTCTTTTTTAAAAAAAATGAAGATTCCTTTTTATTGTCAAGTCTCCTTGTAACGTTTACTTATTCCCGCTTAATTCCAAAATAAGCGTGCAACTCTTGAACAAAAATAAGCCATTTATTTAAATAGACTTTCAAAAAGAAAAATGATATATAAAAATTATATTCTGTGATTAATTTTCAAGCAGAGATTAAAAAATAAGTTTAAGAATATTTATACTTTAGCAGTATATTCAAGCAGATTTTTATAGTGCCCTAATTAAATTAATATTAATTAAAAAAAACAAATTCAGCTGCTAATCAAAACACAAAGAGCATGTAAATACAACTTATTTATTTATTTATTACATTTATAGGCTGCCCATCTTGCTGCCAGATGATTCCAGGCAGCCTTTTAGCAAGATAAAAACAATGTAAAACTTTAAAATACTAAAAGAATAAATCTGAATAAAATTAACATATATGGCCAAGAAAGTAAACAATATACAATGGGGTGGAGATAAAATCTTCTCTCAATTCACTAACACCTCCAAAATGGAACGTCTCATTGAGATCCCTAGCCAATCAATAGAACCAGTTTTAAATCCCAGAAGCTCAAGAAGGTGGGGCAGATATAACCTCAAAGGGTAGCCTTTATTTAATGAGGCACTTTAACAAATCTAGCTGGAAAAAGTTGCCAAGTCATGAGTTCTGAAGAGCCATAAAGGTCAGTGTGGGTGTGGGTGTGTATACAAACATACGTATGTACATACAAATACCCGCGAGAACCTCAGAAAACAAACATACGTGTGTACATACATACATAAACACAGTGCACAAACACATACAAATATATGATTTCCCCCAAAAAACAGTATTTCAGGAAAAAATATGATGATCTAATCAGGATTTAATTTGATTACCATGATTGTAAACATTATAGTAATATAAGAAGTCATTACTTGCAAAGTCTTCACTATCCAAATAAGATCAAACTATAGTAATAAAGATTCTTTACTGTTTGGATCAGTCCTACTAAATAGACTTCATGGCTATTTTGTTGGTGGTAAGATAGCATCTCTTGGCTGCTCTGTTAAAGATTGTGCCAAGTTCTAATCCCTATTTGTTTGGATCTATTGCAAACATTTTGTTTGCATTATTCAGCCTTTGGCCTAGTTTCTGGATGGAACTAGGAGCTGAATATCAGACGAGAGGGGAGTGTTGTTTAATGTTATGTCAATCACCCTGGTTATATATTGGTTTTAGGTCAGTGTCTTGCTCTAAACTCCAATCCTATGAACAAGAAAATTCACAGGAATCAAAGAAACAGAGTCTCTTTTGAGTCACGATCAACTATTTTGTTAACAACATGGAAGTTGTTGACATTCTCATTTTTAAAAACATATCCTAGTCTAATGTACCATCCTGAGATTTCTTGGTAATTTTCTATCCAGTGAAGTCCATCATTCAGACAGAACTGCTTAGTTTTTGCAGGCATTAATAACAATTTGCAAGCTTGACATGGGAAGGGAGAGTCCAAAGTAAAAATGAAATCAGTTGGCAGGAAGACTGTAAATCAAATAATCCAGGGTAAAGACACAGCAGATTTTGGGGTTCAAAACCAAAGTAATAGAAATAGATAAGAAGTACAAGAAGCTACTGCAGGAATGTCAAAAGCATATTAGTGTTGCCTGTAAAACTGCCAACTGATGGGAAAACTGTCAGGTGTAGGTTTCAATGTTGCATATCTCTGAGCACAGGCATCTCTCTTGTTTAAAATATTGTAGAACTTTATTTGTGCAGTTTTACTACGTCTAGTTTTCTAGAATGTAGGGACAGACTCTAGGATCCAATCTAGGTTGGTCACTGAGATCAGAGATTTAGTTTTCTGAGCTTTCAGGCTTGTAGTTGAGCCCCTCCTTAGGGAACTTCTCGCTAGCAGAATTTAACCTCTGCTCTTGGTGACCAGCTCAGATTGGATCCTGCAACATTATCCTGGGACACATATATTTACTTTCTTTCATGACAGATTTTAGTATTTAGGGGAAGATAGCAAACAGAGTCTATCAGTTTTCTTTTACCTCCCTTGATTCCTGTCGTGTCCGGAAAGAAGCTCCGAGGCGGTGTCTGTCATTCAAAACTGTTTATTGAACATCGCGAACCGAACAACC
>BHEV01001690.1:0-20124 GCA_004319985.1 Emydocephalus ijimae | reverse complement strand
TTTTAACAGCATGATTGAATGTGCTACGTGGCAAAGACTCAGTGACAATGTGCATTTCTGAGATATTTGTTTACCACACTGATTGGATGTGTATTGTATGGTGCGGGTATAGACACTTAGTGCCTTCCGCAATGTGTGAATAAAATGATATGATATATGATATGATGTCCAGGTCTGGTCCTCCCTCGATGGCGCCCAAACACGACTCGCCATCAGTCAGGTCCTCGCCTAGATCGGACCCCACTCTTGGTCAGGTACCTTTACAGGAGGGCAGTCCTCTCCCAGAAAGGGATCTGGAGGAGGCCATGGAAGACCTAGATCAGTTCAGGGAGGAGGAGGAATTGGAATGGGGGTCAATGCACCAAGGGGAGCCCCTATCGGAGATAGACCCTATGGAGGGGGACATGTCCGAGGACGAGGGCCTCACCCCGGATTAACCCCCCTTTGTGGGTCTGTTCAAGCCGCACATGTTTAAATCGCTTCTATTTAAGGCCAGGAACATTTCTGGCCTGGCTGTGCAGTCCTCCTCGGCTCTCCCTTCCCCGGCAGAGGGACAAGAGGACGCCATTTTTAGGCAGCCCGTGGTGGAGGCAGAGGTGATCCCCCCCCTTGGAAAATTCTCCCGCACAGGATATCCCTTTCCAAGGGGCCCCTCCAACACCCGGACCCTCAGTGGCTCCAGTTAGCCATTTGGAGGTTGAGCGGGAACGTCTAAGGAAGGAGCAATTCTCTGACCAGGTTATTGATACCATTTTAGCCGCAAGGCGGCCCTCAACAACCCGAATATACAATGCCACTTGGAATAGTTTCTGCAAGTGGTGCCATAATTTCCAGATCAACCCTCTTTCACCCTCCATTGCTCAAGTTTTGGAATTCCTCCAAGAGGGTCTGAGGAAGGGACTTTCTCTGAACACCCTGAGGCGTCAGGTAGCAGCCCTCTCAACTGTGATTATTTGCGACAATCTGGGTACCCTCTCCCTCCACCCTCGCATTAGGGCATTCCTTAGCGGAGCAACTAACTTGTGTCCCCCAACTGTACACAGATACCCTACCTGGGACCTCAACAAAGTCCTGGTGTCCCTTACTAAACATCCCTTTGAGCCTCTCAGGGAATCCTCACTCCAGTTCCTAACTTTCAAAGTCGTCTTCCTGGTGGCCAATACTTCGCCTCGCCGAATATCGGAGATAGCCGGCTTGTCGGTGAGGAAGGACCTTTGCATCTTCCATGCCGACCGGGTGGTTCTACGGCTGGACCCTACCTTCTTGCCTAAGGTCAATTCAGCCTTCCACAGGGCACAGGAACTCACACTTCTGAACTTCTGCCCCAATCCCTCGCAGGAAAGGGAGAAGCTTTGGCACACCCTGGATGTAAGACGGGCCCTCCGCATTTACATTAAACGTACCCAGCCCTTGAGGAAGTCCGAATCCCTATTCCTTTCCTTTCAACCTAAATCCTTAGGACACAAAGTGTCCCCGACAACCATCGGCCGCTGGATTAGAGCTACTATTTCCAAAGCTTACTTGTCCCAGGCTCTGCCGGTGCCCAGTGGAATACCGGCACACTCCACCAGAAGTGCAGCTTGGGCCACGCAGGCTCCAATTGCTGATATTTGTCGGGCGGCCACCTGGGCCTCCCCATCTCCCTTCATTCGGCATTATAAGATCGACATATTTGCCTTGGCGGAGGCTTCGTTTGGTAGACGAGTTCTCCAGCGAGTCCTCAAGGAACCACAGGGACTTCAGAACCAGACAGAGTCCCTCCCGTAGGACAGCCAAGCTTTGGTATGTCCTGTTAAGCCTGTGTTCCCCAACCAGGGTTAAGGAGACAAGCTAAACAGAATGTGCAGCGTTAGTCAGATAGGCACACAGATAAATGTGTGACATAAGTTTGTATGTTAGTTAACATACAGTAAAAATAACAGATACGCTTGTGCTATCAAAAATATAGTTTATTCCATAATGATTTGTAGCATAGTCAAAATAACAGTCCATTAGTCATGTAACGTTTTAGTCAGTCCATTCAAGGATATTCAATTTAACAAAGTCCGTGTAGAATATCCAATGTCAGTTCACTTACAAATAAATCAGTCCTTTATCTCTCCCTTTCCAGGAGGAGAAAAAACTCAGTCTTCAAACCATCCAGTAATTAGGGATCATTGAGCCAGAGAGAGCAAGCTGCCGTTGACTTGCTTCTTTTATGGTGCTTTTTACAACCACTCCCTTAATTACATTCCTACAGTTAAAGTTGCAGACACTTTAACTAATAAACCATGATAACTTATTTATTATTTTACATAAACCAGTTCGGGTAAACAATGTTATCCCTAACATGTCCTACTCTCTGGATGATCCGACCGGCTCTCAGGAGAATGGGCGTTGGTCCTTACCTGACACGCCATTTCTCTGGAGCCGGGAGGATCATCCAGCCCCACCCTTTTAGTTCACCGTCTGGTGGGGTCTTGTTTCAGCCAAGGAACTGCTTAGCATAGTAAGATGAGAGCACGATCTTTTCTTCACTCTCGTCTTAACGTAAACTGGGGAATGCAAGGGAGCCACGTGATGGAGGGCGGAGCGTTCCTCAGTAATTAAGCTCAGTCTTCAACAACACAGACTGAAGCACCTCCCACTCTCTGGATGATCCTCCTGGCTCCAGAGAAATGGCGTGTCAGGTAAGGACCAACGCCCATTCTCCAAGCCTGTAGTGCATGCAGAGGTTTTGCCTTCTCCCATTTTGTTCCTGGACATGGTCAAGGAACAGTGCACTTCCCCTTCGGCAGTTCCTCGCCCATCTTCTCTGGATAAGCGTTTCTACAATGTCAGTGCAGCTCTGGACAATGCCCTGGCAGTGCCTTCTGTTGACATTCCGGTTCTGGCCTTGTTCTCATCTTCTGGCACTCCCACAGAGCCAGAAGATATCCTGAAACCGGATGATAAATGTTCCTAACAGATCCTAAGCGCAATCACCAGGCCGCTGCTTGGGCTGTTTGGGCTTCAACAGCAGCATCCTTTTTCACGAGGGTATCCATACAGTGGCTGCGCCAACTCCAGAATAGATTGCCTGCTTCTGACCTTCAGCCTCACCAAGACCTTAATAAGATTATCACAGTGGCGGAATTCACTATGGATGCCACTCTCAGTTCCTTCAAATTTGCATCCAAGGCCATGGCATCTTCAGTGGCAACAAAAAGACTTTTCTGGCTCTAAAATTGGCAGGCAGAGTCACGCCGAAAATGGAAGCTGGCTTCAGTTCCATTCACAGGCGATAAGCTTTTTGATGATGCTCTGGAACCTTATCTCATCGAAACCAGAGATAAACGTAAAATTCTCTCTTCCTCTGGAAAGAAAGACGACTATCGCCCTGCTCCTTATCGCTCTCCTGCCTTTTGAGCGGAGACCACCTCCTGCTTCCCCCGTTCTCAGAGGCCATTCTCCCAATGCCAAGAAGCATCTGGAAGACAACAACCTTCTATTGGTAAACGGCCCTTTCGGGGGGGAGGGGATCATTCCGTCCATCGCTGTAAGTAATCCCTCATTCTCCCCACCCATCGGAGGTTGCCTAGCCTTCTTTGCCTCCAAATGGGAGGAGTCAACGACAGATGTCTGGGTGCTCAGCACTATTAGGTCAGGGTTACAATTGGACTTCCTAACGCCACCCCCAGAAAAAAATTTGATCTGTCCTGTCTCTCAGGACATTTCAAGGCAAGCCCTCATGAATCAGGCTG
Source organism: Emydocephalus ijimae (assembly GCA_004319985.1). Classification (NCBI taxonomy): domain Eukaryota; kingdom Metazoa; phylum Chordata; class Lepidosauria; order Squamata; family Elapidae; genus Emydocephalus; species Emydocephalus ijimae. Next base: position 16,402 of record BHEV01001690.1, on the reverse strand, counting down.
TTCAGTACCTTCTTGAAATCAGGCTATTCAACCTGTTCCCCCCTCTCAATGGGGACGTGGGCTTTAATCTCACCTTTTCATCATTCCCAAAGCCTCAGGGGGGTGGCAAGCCATCCTTGATCTAAAATTTCTCAACCAATTCAAAAAATAAAGGCGATTTAAAATGCAGACGCTGCATTCTATTTTAGAGAGCATTCAGGAGGGCGACCTCCTCTCTTCCATTGATCTCACGGAGGCTTACCTCCACATCCCAATTTGGCCTCATCATCGCCAGTTTCTCTGTTTCTGTTATCAGAATACCTATTCCCAGTATCGGGCACTTCCCTTCGGCCTCTCATCGGGTCCAAGGGTCTTCACAAAGGTTCTGGCAGCATTGATGGCATCTCTGTGTTCTGTTCCAGTGAGGATCCAATGCTATTTGGATGACATTTTGATTCTGTCCTCTTCCATCCATGCGGCCCATCGGGATCTGCAAATTACCGTCATGTCTCCAGAGCCACGGATTTTCCATCAACACCAAATTGCAACCAAATTGCAACACTTGGGAGCAGTCATCGATACCATGTCATGCCAAGTTTTCCTGTCCCCAGCTCGTAGAAAGAGCTTTGTAGAGATCATCAGCCAGATCCAGCAACATCAAATTGTCCTCCTGTCGCTGCTCTCCAAACTTCTGAGGAAGATGGTCTCCTGTATTGGCATTGTCCTGTGCATTCTTTTTGAACTATTCCTTTTACAAGGATCCAAACATGTTTATTGCCTATTTTGGATAAAACAGATTTTGTTCTAACAGACAGATGATGAGAATGATTATATTAGAATGTTATAATCTCACCCAACTACTCTGTAATCTAGGTACTTTAGGCCATTATTGTCTGTCAGCTTGCTTATTTACTTATTTATTTATGAAATTTATTTGCTCCCCATCTCATATCCAGTAACTGGGTGGCTTACAGCATAAAAACATTAAAGAATTAAAACATTAAATTCAAAAATCATAAAACATAGCGGATAAAATAATCAGCAAATACAAATACTTTTTGAGAGTTGTCTTTGATAGAGATTTGCCTATGCATCTTATGATTTTTGCTTTTCCTGTTTATTCCCACCTGTCTTGCTTAGTTTTGTTTTGTTTTTCAACTTAAAAATGGCCTTTCAGCAGAGTTCCTCTATGTTATCTCAGTGCTGGGCTATGCTCTCAAAATTGTTTCCTACAAGTTGCTAATCTTGCATCGCACTATCCCCCGGTTGGAGGATAGTGCAGCAAATTCTTCAGAACAGAAGTAATGGTAAGTGCTTTGCTTTAACACACTGTACTGTGGAACAGGGCAAGAATTCCCTTACGTGTGAAGTCACACATTTAAATACTAAAAGGCAAATCACTACTTTTATTCTCATGTTGTGGAAATAAAAAAATAAAGTATCCCCCCAAAGTTAATAAAAGCTGGTTGTTGAAAAGATTTTAGACGAATGAAGAAATTAAACTCTCAAAAGAGAGTTTATTTTATTTATTTATTTGATTTGTCAATCGCTTACAAGATAATAGGTATAAGTATAAACATAGTTATAAATACATGAAATGGATACATATAAGAAAAATAAAAAGAAAGAATAGGACAGGGATGGCAGGCACGCTTATGTATACCCCCTTCAGACCTCTTAGGAAAGGGGTGAGGTCAATAGCAGACAGTTCCAGGTTAAAGTTTTTGAGGTTTGGAGAAGTTGATACAAGAGGTTATAGTGCAGAAATCCAAGTAGTTTTTTGTTTGAATGGGAGTGTGTGCTGTTAGTCTCATCTTAGTCTCATCCATTACCAGTATAATCATTCCTACATGATGTTCAAGGATACATAGCGGTATAGGAGGGAGGATTTTCAATGAGGAAGTGTTTAGACTTTATTTATTTTAGTGCTGTATACTTCAGGAGCATGCATTTCTGCACTGCCAAATAATGCAATCTTGGAAGAAAAAACAAGTGAGATTAATGGGATGGGGAGATAATTTAATTTGTTGAAGCATTAGTTATATAAGGAAGAACCATGTGTGCACCTCAGTGATGGCACAGACTATTAAATGGCTGTTAATGAGAAGCAGGCAACACTTATTACAATATTTGTTGCTGTAGTAAAATTGGTATTTTATTCATCCACATTATAATGAGTTGTTAGAAAAACTGAATTTCCCCCTAGTCAAAGCTATGTTGGCCAGAAGCATATGGTCTATTAGTATGTTCCTGGTAAAGAAGGAAGTTGAAAACAGATTGGAGAAGTGCTGAAAGATATGGTGGAATTTATATAAAGGTACAAGAAATCTAAAGTGCATTATTGAAAGGAGCTTAATCGGAAAAAAGTCACTTTGCTTCAGCTAAGCTTCTTAAATAGCTTTACTAATAAATAGGCACTGGGAAAAATATTTATGGAAGAGATTATTATTGTTTCATTTGTAATAATAATACACATGATACAATAGTATCATTTTATTTATTTATTTATTTATTTATTTGATTTGTCAATTGCTTACAAGATAATAGGTATAAGTATATACATAGTTATAAATACATGAAATGGGTACATATAAGAAAAATAAAAGAAACAATAGGACAGGGACGGTAGGCACGTTGTTGCACTTATGCACGGCCCCTACAGACCTCTTAGGAAAGGGGTGAGGTCAATAGTAGACAGTCTAAGGTTAAAGTTTTTGGGGTTTGGGGAAGAAACTACAGAGTGTTCCAGACATCGACCACTCTGTTGCTGAAGTCGTATTCCCTGCAATCAAGTTTGGTGCGGTTAACCTTGAGTTTGTATCTATTGTGTGCTCTTGTCTTGTTATGGTTGAAGCTGAAGTATTCATTGACAGGTAGGACATTGCAATGTATAATTTTATACACCATACTTAGATCAGACTGAAGATGGCGTAATTCAAGGTTTTCTAGGTCTAGAATTTCAAGTCTGGTGGCATAAAGTATTCTATAACAAGTAGAGGAGTGGAGAACTCTTCTTGTGAAATATTTCTGGACTTTTTCAACTGTGCTAATATCAGATACGTAATGTGGGTTCCAGACTGATGAGCTGTATTCGAGTATTGGTCTAGCAAATGTTTTGTATGCTCTAGTTATTAGTGTGATATTACCAGAGAAAAAGCTACGTAAGATTAGGTTAACATCTCTGAATGCCTTTTTGGCTGTGTAGTTACAGTGGGCTCTAGTACTTAGGTCATTTGAGATGAGTACTCCAAGGTCCTTGAGAGAGTTTGGATCATCAACAAGGTCTTGACTATTCAGCCTGTATTTTATTTTCAGATTTTTTTTTGCCAATATGTAGGACGGAGCATTTATTTGTTGAGATTTGAAGTTGCCCTTTGTTTGACCATTCTGATATATAGTCGAGGTCTTTTTGAAGGGTAGCAGCATTGTCTGTGGTATTGAATAGCTTTACATCATCAGCGAAGAAAATGCAGTTGCTCTTGATATGAACACAGAGGTCATTTATGTAGAGTATGAAAAGAGTTGGTCCCAGAACACTGCCTTGGGAAACACCACTGTTGACAGGTACAGAATTTGATAGGACCATTTTGACCATTTGTTGTCTGTTTGACAGGAATGCTTCTATCCAGTTATGCAGTTGTCCAGAGATACTGTAATATTTTAGTTTTAGGAGTAGTTTGTCATGTACCACTGAATCAAAGGCTTTACAGAAGTCTATGTAGATTGCGTCTATTGCTTTGTCCTGATGGAGTTGTGCAGTCCAAATGTTTTTGCAGTGTAAGAGTTGCAGATTACATGATAGATTACAGGAATTGTACAGGATTTGCTTAATTAGACAACCATTGTAAGTTGGTGTCATCATGTGACATCGTGCTTGATGATTGCATTGCTTAGCAGCGGAGTTATCAATCCCAATTGCCATTGTTAAACAAGGACTACCTGTTCCAGCATTCTGGACAGAAATCAGTGGGTTGAGCAAGATCTTGAGCAACCTGGTTAAAATCTGCTACATTGGCATTTGCTGATCTCAATCCAAGCTCCCTGCAATGGAAAAAAAAATGTGTAATAATCTTGCTTTTCAAAATTATTTGTCTGTATTTTTCTGCAAGTTGCTAAGTAATGCTTTAGTATGCAATCATCCAATTTCTAAATCTTGTGAAAACATGTAGCATGCCGAGGTATGCCTAGTTATAGAACCAGTTTGTTGTGGAGAAAGTAGGAGGAAGAGGGAGCTTAGGTATCTTTACTGCCTTGAACTGATCAAAAATAAAAGCAGTTTAAAAATCAAATAAACAAATACACCCATATTTAATTATGGAAAAGTGAGATAAATTCTTTTTTGACATACAAACAATTTAATCAAGTATTTAATAGTTGCAATAGGTCTTAAGGGTTTAATACTATCAGTGGACGGCAGTTTTGTTCACAGAGTTAATTTTTGGATTCAACGCTTGAAAAGTATTTTAATGTCAAGGTAAGGGAATAGGGAATATGAATATTCACATATCCACTGCCAAAAACTACTTAAGAATTGGAGCGATGATTCAGGCAAGATGCATGAACCTGTTGAAGTAATTTGCTGTTTGATATTGAAAATAAAAGAGAACAAAATTGAATTTGGATATGTTAGCCCTGATACAATTTTGCATATTACTTTTCACAAAACTTACTCCATTTTACAAAAAACCCTAGACCACTTTCACTGTAAAAGAGGTGGAGAAACGCTTCTTTCAAGTTCTTTTATGTCATTACGAGATCATTATTTGATCTTTGTGCTTTCTATACCACACACACACGAGGTCATCATTCGTAGTATTCTATTCCAGAACTTCCATAGGATAAAGTCCCATTTCCAATTTACCGTGCATGTCAAAAGACATTCTTTGGCGCTTATATCAATTTATTTTCAACTGTCATAGCTATACCTGCAGGAGAAACCCTCATTGAGAAAAATTATTATCAGATTGCTGGATTTCATTTTTTTTCTCTTCTCCATTTCTTTTATCTCCATGATTACCATCATCATGATGTTCTGGACTATTGGCAGATCTAGCACCATCAACAAGTTTTGTCTGGAGGGCATCTTAAGAGCTTGAAAATATTTTCCTTAAATGCATTCAGTGCAGCAGCAAATTCCACATCCCCAGACAGAAGCTCGCTACATTGTAGTATTTACGGAAAGGCCAGTTAGTCTACTTTGTCACTATAAATTTGTACTATAGCATTAAACAAGGCCTCTGATTGCTTCAGTGCTATTGAGAAATCTGGGCTCAGTATGTTAAATAATGTTGATTTTGTGGTTGGGAAACAGCCCTTGAAACCTGCAAATACAGCGAAGCTCCTTCTATTCCGTTGAAGGACTGGAAACTTGTCGATTTTATTGACTAAATATGAATTTTCTTATAATACTGTATTACCTGATTATAAAATTATGAAGTGCAAACTTTGAATATGTCCCAGTTGGTCAGTGGTGGGATTTAAGTTTCTTCCACCTTTCACTTTCTTAAATTTCATTACCAACAAATTTTTACTACTGGTTCTGTGGCCGTGGCTTGGTGGGCATGGAAGGGGAAGAATACTGTAAAATCTCCAGTCAGAGGTGGTATTTGCCAGTTTTCTGAACTACTTAACATTTTTACTACTGGTTCTCCAGAACTGGTCAGAACCTGCTGAATGCCACCTCTGCAGTTGGTCTATGTCAGTCCTAAAATGTAGTGCCCAGAACTGGATGCAATATTCTTGGTGCATTGTGTCCAGTATAAAAATAGAATTGAATATATTTTCTTGGTACTAGATTTCAGTCAGATTGCACTTCCTTTTTTGCAGTTTCAACATTGTTCGGTTCTCATGTTCCATTTTCAATCCACCAAGACATTTTTTTTTACTTGCACTACTGTTCCTTGTGCTTGTTGCATCTTCTTTTTGCCATGTCCTATTTGCCTTTTTCTTTTCTAAAAAAGGACTTTTCTCCCTTCTAAAATTCAGCTACCTGCTGCTTCCTGCCCACTGTCAAAATCCTGAATCTTGATACTGTATTCTAAAGTATTATTATTACCTTTAGCTTTGTGTTATCTGTAGATAATGATATTTTACAGCCTTCAAGTAATTTATAGCTACATGGAATAATACAGCCCTCTAAGTTACACTGTTTAATACTTTCTTCCCACTTGACTTGGAGTCATTGATGTACAACCAATTTTGAATCCATCTAATTCTAGCACAGATCATCACACATTTCATATCTTTTCTACTAGAATATCAAACTTTTTTGCATGATTTTCAGAATTCAAGTTATCTGCCACATTTTTATGATTGACTGAACTAGTACACTATTAAAAAGAGTGAACAGTTTAATTTGATTTAATTTGTTATTAATAAGCCCATCCTGACTGAAGAGTGATGCAGTATTTTCTTAGTGCGGTTAAACTGACAGTTTAATAATCTGTTTCAAATTTTGTCTGTTATTGACATCAAGCAGTCTGTAGTTACCTGCATCTTCATGCTCTTTTGAAGTTAAGAACAATATCTGACTTTCTCCAATCCTTTCACAAGTGTAAGTGTTCTCTATGATTTTTCAAAGAAGGAAGAAGGTTCACAGTTCCCTGAGATGACCTTCAGGGTATCTAGATATAATTATCTGGTCCCACCAACTTCAGCTTGTTCATATTAGCCATATTATCCCTAAATCTCTCTTTACTTAGTTTCTGCTTTGGTCCTTTTTAACACAGTTTTCATTTTTTGTTGCTTGTGGCTTTCAGTTTAGTCTTTCTTTCTACAGTTTATAGCTTCTGTGTATATTTTTGGGGTGATTATTCCCATCTTCGATTTTTATACAGATTCTTTTCATTCTTAACTAGTAAAACACCAGTCAAAACATGTATCTATAAATATGTGTTATCCTTCCCCCTTGCAGATGGAAGGACTTGAAAATGTATATCATTTAATTGATTTTTCAAAAATCTCGACTCTCAAATATGTCCTTTGATCTAAGGATACTATGGGGTCCCACATAAAAGTTCTCTAAAACTTACTGAAATTGTTTTTTTTTAAACTAGTATGCACATACATCTATGTTCCATTTTTTTCCTGTTATATTTTGAAACATGGGCTGATTCATGCAGCAGAAACTTTAGGTGAAAAATTGAAAGGTGTAAATAAAGCCATTCTGATAACTTCTCTGATAAATACCACTGACTAGCAAGCTATGAATATTCTTTAGAAACCTTTTTGCTTCTTCTTGAGCATAAGTTCAGTGAGCAAGCATAATTGATAATGGTTTCTTTGGATGTTTCAGATAACGTGAAAAGAAATTATTCAATAAAACCAGCGTGGTAGAATTTTTTTTGGTATGTTTCCCTTAATAGAATATTTCCAGAATAGAGTTTAGCAAATTGAATTATTCCTTTGAATTTAAAATTAACTCTTTCCCTTGGGAGAGACTTCTTACCATGGCATTTGGTATTGTGTTTATGATCTTTAGGAGTCAAACACATAGATTTTTGTCCTCAATTCCTAACTGTATTGGCTTTCCCCCCCCAACAGATGCCATCTCAGTACGGTCCACAAGGTATAACTGGTTACTGCCAACAGCCATATTACAACCAGCAACCACAACCTCAGCACCTGCCTCCTCAGACCCAGTACCTCTCCCAGGCCCAACAAAGGTACCAGACGCAGCAGGTAAGCCCAGTTCAAGACAAGAACAGTGATGATGAATCCTATATAAAAAAGAGGATTGATGAAATAAATCTTAACCAAGACCTCCTTTTCTCATTGTACTACGCAGCTATTTTCATTTTAATTTATATCACATAATTTGCCCTGGTTTTTGGATCAGAGTGATACTTCTGACTTCCCTATATTTATCGAAAGTTATCACTAATACCTGCCTACCTTCTTGATACACGGTGTCCAATGATATGAATTTAATACTGTGTATTCTATTAGATGCATGCATAGTATCAAATTTATATCATTTGAAACCGCTAAAACAACTGAAATATGTTCAGGGATTTCTAAGGGGTTTTTTTTACATTTAAAAAAAAAAAAAACATACATGTGGGCTTCACTGAGATATTTTGCTCTTTTTAGTGGAATAAATTTGCTGGTAAACCAAGCTCCATTATGGTTCTAGAAATAATTGAAGCACCAGGATGACAGAAAAATGAATGAAATAGAGTGCATCTAACATGAATTTATATTTGATTTCTAAGAGTACTGAACAGCTGAAGACCAGGTATAGACAATGGCTTCTCCTGCGGTGTATATCTGTCTATTTGTTTTATTTCTTTATATATTTATTACTCTTTCATAAATACATTTGAGTAAACTGTCAAACTATCTACTCCGACTGGCAGTATATTTCTGATGTGGAAGAATTTGTCCACAATTCCTTTTACCTGAAATTATCAAAACTTTCTGTTCCATTATAGTGAATGGTGTTATTACATGTTGTTTGTCTTACAGAAGGTAAGAATTACACACATGCTTTTTACAAGTTTTGTAATATATATGAAAGGGAGAATGCCCGCTGCACTGAAAATTATGGCACAGTACAAGATTATAATTGAGAAGTCAATGTGAGATATCCATATTTTCATACGTAAAGGAAAATATTCAGGTTCTCAATTAATTTAGGGATTATGATATAGAATTTATTATTAGCTGCTAGATATTTAAATGTTTATATTTTTTATTTTTTTAAAAAAATGTTCATTTCTCAGAATCACTTGGTGAGATAGCCAGTCATACAAATGGAATGAATAAATGAATCAATGAATAAAATGAAGCTGTCTGTTATAAAATACTAATGTTCATTAAATTTATAGCGCTATATAGTAGGGCTGTATGGTGCATCAGATGTTTTGAAGCATATCTAACTAAGAATGTTGCATCTTTTTAAAGTAGCAGTTTATCTTCCCAGACCGCAGTGCAGGATGCAATCCCAGAAAAATACACAATTGCTTTAAGGGTTGCAGATTGGTCTTACTTTTATACCTCTATGCACTCCAGATGACTTTTTAGAAGTGGATCCTAATTTAGAAGTGGACCCTAATGTATAATGAGGCATAATTAGAGCCAGAAGGAAGTGTGACTTTGGAATTCACACTTTGGAACATAACCCCACCCCCCCAAGCATACAGTACAAAACAACACTTTTATTTTTATTGATTAAAATAAAAACTTGATCATGTCTCCAAGTAATTTTTGTTAAGTCCTGAGCCTGGCCGCAAGGAACGGAGATGAGACATCGAACGGTGACTCAACTCTTTATTGTGAAATAAGAACAGAGCAAATACTTGGGCAGCAGCAGCTCTTTTATAGAGCTGGCTGCTGTCAAAACAACCAATGATTTGAGCTTACTGCTTTCACAAGCGTCCAATCAGAGAGGCCCGTTAACAGCCAATCGGACTGGCCAGAAACGACCAATCACGACTTGCTATTCGTGGGCCAATGAGAAGTGCAGGATTATGAGCCTGCTGCAAAGTAAAGCTATTTAGGGTTGTTACTGCTGCGTTGGCTTAGTCCACAACACCCCTCCCCCCCTAGGTTCTGTTTGAGGGGTGGGGTGACGTATTCTCGTAAATAGGCAGGTCGCTGCACCTGTCTGCCTGACCTGCGCTGTTCCACCGGTTTCTGTCCTGGCTCTGGTTCCGGTGGGCTGCCAGCTGGGCTGGATGGTGAAAACGGTCCCACTGCTCCTTCGAATGGCTCTGGGCTGTTCTCCCTGCTTCCACCAGTGCTGTCTTCTGGGTTCCCCGGATCTGCTGCCATTGCGGTGCTGTCACGCGGCGAGGCCACTCCCCGGCTCGGTTCTCCTTCTGGCGGTGAGTATCCCCTGGTTGATTCTGTAGACTGCTGGGTTTCGATTGTTAAGTCATCTGTTTGTTTATTTTCGGCCTCCTCAATGTTTCTCCCCCCCCCCCCAGTTAGAGATTATGGGGCTGAGATAGGACTAGGTGCGAGTCTGGAACAGAGTTGGTCTATGTGGCGCTTCCACATCTTACTATCTGCAGTTTGTAGGCGATAGGATCGAGGTCCCGTAAGTTGCATTATGGTAGCAGGGACCCACAATGGGTCGCCCGAGAAGTTTTTCGCAAACACGAGGTCACCTTCCTGGAATGACCGACACTTGCTGCTGGATCCTGGGGGTTGTTCAGGCGTGTAATTTGGGTGGAGGCGATCGAGATGCGAGCAAAGTTTCCGGCCCATCAGGAGTTCAGCTGGGGTTCTGTTCATGGTGCTGTTTGGGGTTATGTGTTGGAGGAGAAGCATCCGGGTTATTTTGTCGTCAATGTCGCCGTGGTCCATTTTGTGCAAAGTCTTTTTTACAAATTGAACCATTCGCTCAGCCCTACCATTGGCCGCAGGGTGAGCTGGCGATGTTAAGGCATGGAGGATGCCCCAATCTGCCAGGTACTGTTCGAATGGCAGGGCAGTGAATTGGGGGCCATTATCGGAGACCAGGACATCCGGCAATCCGTGGGTAGCGAATAGCTTATTCAGTTTTTTTGTGACTGCCTCTGTGGTGGTGCTTTTCATCTTGTGGACCTCGAGCCAGTTAGAATAGGCATCCACTGTTAGGAGGAAACTGTGTCCTCTTGTGGGTCCCGCAAAATCGATCTGGATACGGGACCAAGGACCTCGAGGCGTTTCCCATTGAGTTGGGGGAGTTTTTGGAGGATTAGAGCGAGTCTCCTGGCATTTGCTGCACTTTACTACCCAGGTCTCTATCTGTTTGTCTAACCCAGGCCACCATGCGTTACTCCTGCCCAATGCCTTCATACGCACGATGCCTGGATGTCCATCGTGCAACATTTTTAATACCTTATGTTGCAATTTCTCCGGGATTACAACTCTGTCTCCCCACAAGATGCAGCCCTTTGGGGAGAATAGTTCTGTCTGTTGATTTCTGAATGGCTTGAAAGTGTCGTTGGGTGTGCTGACCGGCCAACCCCGTTCCACCCAGCTGAGGACTCGTGCCAAAACAGGGTCCTTTTTTGTTTCTAAGGCGATGTCTCGAGCGGTCAGCGGCGGCGATTTGAGGGTTTCGATTTGCAATACGGCTAAGGTTGGAGCAGGGTCCTCTATGATGTCTGGTAGTGGAGAGCGGCTCAAAGCGTCAGCGTGGGGAATGGTTTTCCCCGGGCGGTGTTGCAATCGGTAATCGTAGGCGGCTAAAAATTCTGACCAACGTGTCATTCTTGGTGATAAGATATGGGGAGTTGGTTTGTTTCCCGCCAAAATACCAAGTAGCGGCTTGTGGTCTGTAATTATGGCAAAGGGTCTTCCATGCNGGATTCCCTGTCTGTCGAGAAGGTATCCCAGGAATTCCACTCTCTCCGTACACTTGTCCCTTTTTACTTTCAGGCCAGCATCTTTAAATTTCTGAAGAACCTTTCTGAGTCATTGTACTAATAACTCTTTAGTGGGGGCAGCTATTAAGACGTCATCAAAATAAGGCACGACGCTTTTTATGCCTTGTAATAGTCTCTCCATCAAACTTTGGAAAATGCCAGGTGCCACGCTTACTCCGAATTGGAGTCTCTATTGCACTGGAAGGCGCCTCTAAGTGTAACTATTGTCTGGGCTTCTGCAGTTGTCGCGTCTACAGATAGTTGCTGGTACGCCTGAGCTAAGTCCAATTTCGCAAATATTTTTCCACCACCCAGGGAGTGAAGAAGGTGTTGGACCACCGGTACTGGGTAAGCGCTCTGTTGAAGAGCATGATTTAAGGTGGCCCGGTAATCCCCACAAATTGTTAACGAACCATCTGGCTTCATGGGCATTACTATTGGAGTTTCCCAGCGGGCATGGTCAATCGGTTCCAACACGCCCTGGGCTATCAGTTTATCTAGCTGCTCGTCGATCTTCGGCTTGAGGGCAAAAGGCACCCGACGAGGCTTAAGCCAAATGGGAGCTACATCAGGGCTGAGATTAAACGATATAGGGGTCCCCTTGTACTTGCCAAATGTTCCTGTGAACACGTCCTGGAATTCCTGGATGAGGGCCTCTTCCCAGTCATCGCTTCTAGTTTGGTGTATGCCGGCTAGTTCAATCCCAAGTGGAGCGAACCACTGTAACCCTAACAAACTGGGCCGGTCACAATCGACGACAGTCAGGGGAAGCATCGCGGTGCGGACCTTGAAGGATACTTGGACGTGGCTGGAACTGACAACAGGAATTCTGTTTCCCTGGTAGTCTTTTAGGATGATTTGTTGAGTGCTGAGGTCCTGGCAGCAGATGGAAGGGATCAGCTGTTTGAGGGTTTTTCAGGATACCATCGATAGGGATGACCCCGAATCGACTTCCATCACGCATGGTCGATTCTCAATAGTAACCCTTACGCGGATTTTTCTTGCATCGAACGATGAAGCGTGGCCGATAATAATGGTTTGGTGCGCCTCTTCTCGCCTCGTTGAAGAGGCAGGTGCTCGATTTCTGTAATAGTAGTGGTTGTTCCATTGGTGGTTCAGGCAGTCCTGATTCTCAGGTGGTTTGCCTGTCTCCTGGCGGAGGTTGTTCTCCCTTCGGCTGGGACTGGACTCTCACTTGCTTCTGCAGACCTTCGCGATGTGGCCTCTTTTCCCGCAGGTACGGCAGAGTGCGTCGAGGAATTTACAGTCCGATCGCGGGTGGTTTGCCCCGCAACCAGCACATTGGCGCGGAAGTCTCTGGTTCCTTTGCTCTCGTTCCGAGCGGAGCCGGTTGACCTCCTCTTCCTCACTGTCTGAGGATGACTCGAGGTCTTCGTGGTGGGCAGTAATAGCATGCTTCTCAGCAGTGAGCGGACGATCGTTTGCAAGTTGGCGATGCGGCGTGTTCGCTCGGCGCATTCGAGCAGCTGACTTCCTGGTTGCTTCTGTGGCAGTAGCGTCAGCGATGACATCTGCAAGGCTGATGTTTCCTTTCGCCATGAGTTTACTCTGTACCGTGGGTGCATCTAATCCCAGAACGATGCAGTCTCTCAGGGCTTCCTCGAGGTTTGCAAAACCACAAAGGCCTCCTAGGTTCTGGAGGTCGGCTATGAAATTCCCAACGCTCTTGTTCTTCCATTGGTCCCTCTGGTAAAACTTGTGTCTTTTTATCAGCGTAGGTACTGCGGGTGCGTAATGGGCCCGGAGGATCGGCGCGAGGTTATCCCAATCCATGGTCTTCACTTCTGCCGGTTTGGCAAGTGCTTTAGCCATTTTGAAAATGGCAGGGCCGCAGTGAGTCAGGGACACCACTCGTTTCTTGCCAGGTGTAGCATCTTTTAAATTGTTGGTCTCTAGGAACATCTGGAAACGATCTATATACGAGTCCCAGTCTTCGGTTGCTGGGTCAAATGGAGCGGGTGGTATGACGCCGCTGGTCATTTTGCCGTTTGTTGCGTGCGCTCTTCAGCCACGTGTTCGATGCGTACTTAGTCAGCTCTATCATCTCCGCATCCCATCCTCGTCGCCTGTGTTAAGTCCTGAGCATGGGCGCAAGGAACGGAGACGAGACATCGAACGGTGATTTCAACTCTTTATTGTGAAATAAGAACAGAGCAAATACTTGGGCAGCAGCAGCTCTTTTATAGCGCTGGCTGCTGTCAAAACAACCAATGATTTGAGTTTACCACTCTCACAAGCGTCCAATCAGAGAGGCCCGTTAACAGCCAATCAGACTGGCCAGAAACGACCAATCACGACTCGCTATTCGCGGGCCAATGAGAAGTGCAGGATTACGAGCCTGCTGCAAAGTAGAGCTATTTAGGGTTGTTACTGCTGCGTTGGCTTAGTCCACAATTTTCAAACAATAAATATATCTTTTTAAAATAAGTTTTCTTTATTCTGAAAAGTGAAGAATAAAATACCAGTTTGAACTGAAGTATGTTATGCTGAAATTTCATGCAAAATGACTTAATATTTTTAGCAGCCTTCTTTTGGCAGTTCTGTTTTTAGTTCACTACTGTTCTTGAATATATTTTTGCTTACCTAAAGGGAATGCACATGCTGAACTGTGAGTTCATAATGAAAAACATAAAACTTGACAAATGTTTTCAGGTCAAATCTAGAATAGCAAGATTATTATTTAAAGAAATAATGGTTTGAGGGTCATACTGAGTTTAGTTATTTGTAGAGAATTGATTAAATGTTCATGATTGAGTGTCCACAAGTTTATTATATTCCAGAACATAAAAAGTTTTTATGTTTTTTCAAACAACAACAAAATTTTCAGTCAGCTCCCAAATCTTAAATTAGGTCACAATGTGCAGTGTATTGGACATAGTATGCAATTTAAAGCCATTTGTAAAACTGCTAACTGATTGTACCATCTCTTTCTATTTGTTTATAAGTTTTCAGCTATAAGAAAATGTGATTTATATTGGGTGCTCTGTTGTAATGTACTTGTTTTTAGGACTTGGAACTGCTCACAAAATCCATTGTGACTACAGTTTTCTTGTTAAATAGTTCAAATCCCATTCAGAATAAATACTTCTATCTAGCATATTGCATATCTGTAACATAATAAAACATAAGGGATCTGTTTACCTCATTTGGATCAATACATGCATTTATGGAGAGAACTGGGAAGTAACAGAATCTTCCACAGAGAAGCAGATGACAACGCAGCAATTTTTCTGTAATTCCTCATTTTTTTTTTTAACAAATTTTATTGATTTTAAAGACAAACAAACCATCATTAACCATTAAATACATAAAACCTCTTTCCATTATTAATTTTACAAGTCAAGTAAAATATTATTTTATGCAACATAATTCTGTTTTACACCATTTCAGTATAAGCATATAGATATCTCTTAACAAATTTCTGATTATTTCTCTTTTCGTATTCAATTTCATTGTTATTATTATTATTTTCTAAATTTATCCAGTTTATTATCATCATCTTCATTCCTCTCTGACTTGATTACCATTATTCTCATCCAACATTCCTCCAAGGTTTTATTAATTCTCAAACAAAACATAGACACACAAAACACAAAAATATAAAACTTCTTTTAAGAAAGTAGTTTGGCCCCATATTACCTCTCTTTGTTTGGACTTCAATTAAATTTGTGCTCATCTTGTATACCATTACCTATCTTATTTACCATTCTATATCTTCTATGTAACTTCTCCCCGCTTTTCGTTCTTCTTATTTTGATTTTATTAAATTCATTTTAATTTAAATCATTATATTTGTATTTTTTGTCCATTCTTTCCAGATTATCCATTTATCTCATTCCGTATAATAATAATAAAAAAAAAAAAGAATTTCTCCTGAAATCACTGATCAAAGTATGATGCCTTTCTATCCTCCCCCTAAGTTAATATTTCAAATAACACCTTAAACCCAATCTGATTCTGCTTAGTACATTCTACTTACTAACCTTTAAAGAGAAAAAATAATAGATTCATAATAATTAATATAATTAGAAAATAAATCTAAATATTAAATCTTATAACATTCTGATTGTCTATTTCAAAAAACAAGTGCTACAATTTTGTTAAATTTTAAAATCTATCATTACTAAACATTTCAATATTTTAATCTTTTATCAATTCTTATAACATTCTAGTTTTCTATTTCTAATACATAATACCATCTTATGTACCTTGCAGAATCTTCTTTTTTAAAGAAATTATTCCTTACCCTTTATCCTGAAAAAAAATCCTTTTTTCCCATTNTCCCATCTTGTTTCATACCTTTGTGGCTTTTCCCTCTCTTTTCCCTTCCTTTCTTATCCCCCCTGGCCTTTTTACCCCCCCCTCTACTAACCTCCGCCTTTTTAACTTTCCCTCTCTGTTGTAATCTTTTCTCCTTTTGCTCAGTAACATTTAGTTGGTTTTGCATCTTATTTTTTCCCTTCTTAAATGTTTTTTTAAGTCTTAAGTCTTTTATCTTCCTTCCTTTCTTTCTCCTTTCTTTCTTAATTAATTTTTTAGATTCACTGAAAATAGCGTCTTCTTCTTCTCTTTCTTCTTCTCCTTCTATTTCCTCCATCTGTTGTTGTGTTTGCTGATAAATAGCAAGCGCCATTTCTAAAGAAAGGAAAGCTTCTTTCACAGCGTCCTTACTTTCTTGATATTCCTTTCTAAGTTCATCATCAGATAAAGCCATTCTTTCTTCTTCTTAGAGCAACCAAAATGTTTCAAAAATTAAAACAATTCCTCAAGGTCCCAGAGACATCAATCAGTCAAAACAATGNTAGTCTCAAGATCTTCAAGGCATCTCCTCCAGCAAAATCTTCACACATATTTTTTTTTTGTCCTCTCCCTTCCCACTTATAACAAGAAGCCAAGTTTTTACCTTTTATAAAAAACAACAGGTTTCTCAGTGGCCATTTGTTGATTCCATAGGGAAGGAGGTTTACTTTCCTTTCAGCACCTCAATTTTGCCGCTTGAAATCCTCCTCTGGAAACCAAGTATTTTTCAAAAAGTCATAGTTCTC